>JANHFN010002127.1:40246-54236 GCA_032468175.1 Toxicocalamus goodenoughensis
TATTTGCTGTACACCGCCCCGAGTCCTTTGGGAGAGGGGCGGTATAAAAATTAAAAATTTATTATTATTATTATTATTTATTAAAGGGAGGTTGAAGATCATTAAAGAAAGGAGGAAATTTAATCTGGAGAAGATGAAGCTCAGAGGTCTCCAAGAGATGGAGAAGACACCATAGGCATGTAGGGGCTGAGAAGGCCCCACCACATTTTTTTTACCACCAGGTGCCCCTTGTCAGATAGACACCTCTACAAAGAGGTGTGTATGTGTGAAAACAGAGGAAGTTGCTGAGCCGATATAGAGGGAACTCCTCCCAGTTTCCTCAACTGAGGCCAAGCGTTGTGGAAAAACAATGAGGTTACATGATGGGAATAAAGTGGGTGTGACATTTGGTTTTTTCCGCCTTTGGCTCACAAAGTGGTGTGTCTAAGTGAATATTATGCAGGGCGGAGATAACCGGCATTCAGTCATTAGCCAGGCTGTTTAATTTAACGTTGCTCTATAAATGAATTGGTGTTTATTTGCATGCATGTTTTGGTGGGAGGGAGATTACACACACAGGCTCCCTCTCTCTCTCAGGCATACAAACTGGAATTCCTGGCAACAACGTAATGATGTTGTGATGAAACTAAGTGAGAGACAAAATTGCAGCTGTCGTTCAAAGCTTAACTGCTTGTTCATTAAAATAAATAAATAACAGTTCATAAGCGGTAAAGATTTTAAAAATGTACTTCTGCTATTGTTGCTGAACTCAGACAAGAAGCAGGGAGGCAAACCCCCCCCCATTAAACTGGGGTGGGGGTGTACTTGTGTAAGGGTTACTACCATGTTTCTCACAAAATAAGGCCGGGCCTTATTTTTTTTTGAGCCCCCCAAAAACGGCTAGGACGTCTTTTCGGGGGTGAATTAATTTCTCCCCCCCCCTGCGCACCAGCGCCGTTTCCAACAACAGCGTCTGAGTCACTCCCGCTTTTCCCCCGTCCCCGTAACAACAGGAAAAAAAACATTTTGAGGTACCTGGGAGCGCCACGTGCTGCATTTTGGTTTAATCCCGAGCGGCTGCGTAGGCGTGAGAAGAGCCGAGCGAGCGTTTCTGCTGCTGCTACCTTTGGTGCTCCAGCCTCAGGCCCTGAAAGTTTGCAAAAGTCCCGGTGCGCAGCCCGTTCCTGCATTCCAAGCACCCAGGCCGAGCGGCAGCTGTCCCTCTCTCGCCAGCGCCATCTCCAATAACAGCGGCAGCAGCGGTCACGCTGCAAACACTCTGACAAACCACAACCTGGATGATGGAGAATCTCCACAGACAATTTTGTCCACCCATGGACTTCTTCCCAAGGACCTTTCTGAGGTCTGATGGTGTTACAGATGCCACCACAGGATATCAGCTGTTCCAGGTGAAGCTGCCTTTCGCAATTGACCGATGGTGATTTTGTCAAGGCCAACAATATTCAAGGGATGCCCCAGAATGTTTTGAGATTGCACTGAAGGCACCTATTCACTGTTGCTGCTGTCTTTACTTTCTTCTGCCATAGCCATTCTATTTCTATTTGCGGGCCTTTGTATGTTGTGATCTTTTCCAGGTCTTTCCTGTTCTCTTCTGCTGTCTCCAGGTACTGCCACTACATTAAAACAGGGGTCTCCAACCTTGACCACTTTAAGCCTGGTGGACTTCAACTCCCAGAATTCCCCAGCCAGCATTGTTGAAGTCCGCCAGGCTTAAAGTGGCCAAGGTTGGAGGCTCTTGCATTAGAAGAGGCCCACGGAGGCAGGTTTTGCAGAGACCCACCACTTAAGAAGGGAGGCCACCATTGCCTTTGCAGATCCAGTTTAGCTGAAGAAGCCCCTGCAAATCCCTCCCCACCCCTCCACCCCGCTCCAGTGATCCTGCTGCCGCATGGGCAGAAAGTGGGCAGTAAGTGGTGCCACCAATTTCAATGCTGACAGCTCCAGTCACAGATTAGTTGCTTTAAAAAAGGCCTCTGAGAATTCACACCAGGCTTGGAGAAACGGTGGCTTTTCAGAACGAGGAAAAAACCTTTAATGGGATGCAGCAAAGTGCAGAGCCACAATTGAGCATCGAGAAGCAGCTGTTAAAAAATGAAGATGGAGGAAGAGAGGATTGGAGAGGAGGAGGAGGAGGAGGGGAAACTGGCTTTAAGTAGCTGTCTCTAGCTTGAGCTTCTCTGCCCCCTTGGAAGAATAAAAAGTTCACATCATGGGCTAATAAAGAGAAGAAGGGGTTAATCTATTCTCCAAAGCACCTGAAGGCAGAACAAGAAGTAGCAGTTATGGAAACTCGTCAAGGAGAGAAGCAACCTGGAATGAAGGAGAAGTTTGCTGACAGTGAGGACAATCAATCAGTGGAACAACTTGCCTCAAGAAGTTGTGAATGCTCCATCACTGGAGGCTTTTAAGAAGAGACTTGTGTGGAATGGTATAGGGTCTCCTGCCATGGGCAGGTGGTTGGACTAGAAGACCTCCAAGGTCCCTTTCAATTCTGTTATTGTCCTGACCAAGGCTTCCTGAGACAGTAACAATCACATATTTAGTCCCAAAAACCCTCTTTTTATTTCAACGGCTGTGAATTATATGCATTCACAGCCCGTAATGAGTCCCGAACTGTTTCTGAAGAGTCCAACAGAATCTGCCTCAGTCCTTCGGGATAAGGCTGATAAGCACCCACCTTTATCTCCTTTGAAATGCTGCTAATGACTAAATTGCCAATTAGCTGTATAAGGCCAAATGGAGCACAAAGTCAAGACGGAGCTTCAGATTTTAAACTGACCAGTATGAACAAAGTTGCTTCCTGCAAAGGCTCCTGTCCCTTTGCTCCTCCTTTATGTCCTATGGGAGGGCCAATCACCTCCAAGTCTTACTCCCAAGTCACCCCTTTTGTCTTAACTGTTCCTGCCTTCTGGCAGCTTTGTGCATGCGCACATTGGGAACAGGCTCCCCCTGTCCTCTGCCTCGCTGATGTCAGATTCTGGAGGTTCTGGAATCAGCACGTAACTCCCAGATGTCCCTGGCCCCATCTCTGTGTTGGACGCAGATCCCTTGTCTGAGTCCTCCCCAGGCCGCCAGCAGAACACAACATTATGTTCTGTTACATGGCATTGCGGACCTAGCCAACCATGAGGGTCTTCCACCCATCCATCCATCCATCCACCCATCCAGTTAAAAGCAAAGTATCTCAAAGTGTCACTGTGGGACATTCTTGGGATGGAGAAAGTGGGAGGTGGAAAATTCTGGGAGTTGAAGTTAGGTCTTAAAGGAGCCGAGGTTGGACACCCCTGTCCCAGAGTAATATTTCCCAAGGTCATTCACCTTAAGATGAGTAGACTTTAATTCCCAGAATTCCCAACCAACTTGCCTAGGATTCTGGGAGTTGTGTTCTCAACGGCAGCTGAAGAAAATACAGACCAAAATGGACCAGAAGATGAGCAGAAAAGGTTGAGGATAGTAGATCTTCCCACCTCTTCTCCAATTAATCATTACAGCTGAAGTTCCCTCTACAAATTTAATGTGGTTCTCCATGTAAATGGTGCTCCTGGCAGTGGGAATTAGCTTGCATTAAGACTTTAGTTTGATTATTTTAACAGCCCTGTGATCATTTCAAATTAGCAGCCTTCCGCCACTCTTAAATACTTCCTCACTCCGGCATCTGACTTTTCCCCAGGCAAGACTCCGGCCGGCCGGCCAGCTGTGGAGAATGGAATGAAAGGGAGGAGGAGGGTAATTGGGGTGGAGGGTCCAAGCCCCCCTTTGGATGGGCCACCCTTCCTAAGCTTTATACAGCCAGCATCTCCTGACACACATTCCAAACAAATTGCATGTCCAGGTGCCTCCAAATTGCCTTTTGAAGCTGCCCACGGATGCCCTACAAGAGAAGTACCACCAAGTTCTCTTGTCTAGAATGGTGATCCAGCTTCATTTGCATAGAAAGCCTGGGATATTTATGCATCCTCCATTTTTGTGTGCATATGTTTGTGCCTTGGCATTTTTTTCCCTTCCCCCTCCCTTCTCTCTTCTCTTTTTTCTTTCTCTTCTTTTCTTCTTTTTCTTTTGATTCATACTTTGCCTTTTTTCAGAACTCACATTTGTATACAAGTTGTTGTTGGTGTTTTACACTGGCATATATTCAAAGAATTTCCAGGAACAAAACATTTAAAAAAAAGAAAAGAAAGAGAAATAGGATTGTTAGTAGAGCCATTGTGAGCAAGAAGCTTTCACAGCCCAATCCTCCCTGTGCAAACCAGGCCATGAATTCTTTGTATTCTTGGTTCTTCTCAGAAAATACACCTGGCATAAAACATTCACAATGCCACCTGAAACGTTCTTGCTGTTCTCTTCATGCAGATACTTCCTGTGTTCTCATGTCTTCTCATTGTCTTCCAAACTTGAATGGCAAGGTCGCTTATAAAAGCGTCAGATGAATAGGCGGAACTTTGAGTGGTTTAAGAACAAAGTCCTTGATGTACTTGCTGGTCAGAAAACAACCAGCAATAAAACACTTCTAAATAAGCTCCCTCCTTCCAAGTTGTTCCATCCTCACAAAACGTGGCCCAGTGAAGCAAACACACCTGCTTTCCAAAATAGGCACAGCGGACGTAGAATTGCAAGGGGCTACTGAGCAATGCATAAACAATCCACAAATGGTTTGGTCTTTGAGGTTGGACAAGCTCCTTGCTTTTAAAGGGGTCTGGTCTGTAATGAAAAAATGGCCCAGCCACTGCTTAAGCAGATACATGGACAGGCAGCCAGAGAAGTTTCCTTCATCTGGTTGCTGATGCGAAAGCAGCCACATGCAGGTAACTAAACTGCTCCTAAAGGTTGTACAGCATTACCCCGATGCTCTCCTGCCCTCATGTAACCAGTGATTTCACCCTTTCCACATTGCCAAGACCACCTTGGACTGCAGGCGTATCATGCGCAGGCTTAGAAGTGCGACCCTGGGCAGACAGAAGCCCTGAATTAACCAGGGGGACCTGACTGTTCAAGCAAGACTTAATTCAGTGGGACTAAGGGAAAAAAAAGCAAGGAAGTCTTAAAGGGAGAAGAAACTCAGGGCAGGAAACATCCGCCCTTAGCTATGCTTAGCAGAATGGCTAAGTTGGGGGGGGGGGACCAGCTATTCTGCAGATGTGATGGGACTCCCTTTGATATTGGAAGGGGTAGGAAGTGAAGAGGCTGATCTTGACACGGAGAGGAGAAGGCCATTAACCAAGCAACAAGATGCTAAATGAGTCCAAAATAAGAAAGAAGGCATAGTCACCTCGGATAGAAACCCTAAATAAAAGTAGTTGTAAACTTGTGTGTTTCTTGTTCTGGTTTGCCCTCTGGGGAGCTGTAACGGTGAAAAGCCCACACTGGGCTAAATCTGGAGATCCATAAACTCTCCAGAATCAGGATAGAAAGAAGATAGAAACATTGGATAATGGTGCATACCAAGTTCAAGGAACAAACGTCTTGGTAACAGTCTGTTTGTAGACATCATGAGAGCTTCAGTCTGGGCATTGGGAGGAACTGAAGATGGGACACGATGGGGCCCCAGATCTATACGAAGCCACAGAGCATCATGGAAAGGCATTTGGTTGGTTTGAAATAGCAGAACGAAGAATTATACTGAATTACTAAGACTGGGAGGTTTAGACAGGGCCCATGACTATGCCCCTCCTCAGATCTGTCTATCCACTTCTCCTCTTGCTTTCACAGGCCCCATCAAAATCATCCCCGGAAGAGATGTCTTAATCCAAACATCCAGAACAGTTGCGATCTAAGGATCCTTTTTTCCATTCTAGCCACAATTTTTCAGTGAGTTCAGCTTGGCTCAGTCTAAAACCCAGAGGACCTTGAGGTGCAGCCATTTCATTCCATTCCTATCACATCCTCGGGCATCGTCCTTCACTCTCGGATGCCAATCTTGTAACAGAGTCGGCCCCTGAATTGTCTCTAAGAGAAATCAATCTCATTTCCAAGAGTCCAAGGAGTCCAGCTCTCCATTTGGAATCCAGCAAGCCATCAGCTTTCTGGCCACAAATGCAACCCAACTTTGATGTGAGCAGAAGAACAATTTCACTTGGGGTTGATATTCAGTGATGGGGTGAGGTGAGAAGAAAGGGAAGGAATGTTGTTCTTCTCCTAGGACAGCAGCTTAGGTCTTCCTGGTGGAAAGAGGGGACTGGTCAGGCCAATTGTCCACCCTTGAACGTTGCTCAACAAGGGTGGTGGAGTTCCACTTGGCTTCTAGAGATGGTCAAGAAATCTGCAACTTTGTAATTCTAGAAGTGAGAAGCAAAAGCAGAATTTTGGCAGTATTCCCTGCCCACCAACATGGAGGAATGCCCAGTGAAGAGGATGGAATTTGGTGGGATGACCAAATTGACATATTTGATCAGAGAAAAGGCATTATCTAAGTTTATTGCTGACTGGAAAACAATTTGTGTAAAACATAAAAAATGAACTTATATGTTTTTGGTGATTAGAAAAAAAAGATGATAAAAAATGAAAGTTACGCTGTAAGTCTAGAGTGAGAGGTAAATTTATAACCACTTTAAAGAAAATTGGAAGCTATTTTATATTTTCTTTTTTAATTTGCTTTTGGCTTTACCTTTTTTTTCCTCTATTCTTGATTCTCAGTATTATTTTTTGCTAGTTTTTATCTTTCTTGATTAAAGTCTTAATAAAATTATATGGAAAAAAGGAAATTAATTAATAGCACAAATGAGTTTATGTACCCATCTCCCTAGTTCTGTGCTCTTGGTGGAAACCAGTTTGTATCCTAAGTAATCATTTCGAGGACTGCAAAGAGAAGCAGGATTGTGCTTCTAATTTCCCCGGTTTAGTTGGCTTTAAATTTTTAATCTTGATGCTTTCAGTGGAATTAATTATTAAAGCCCATTTCCTTGCGCAGAGTTGCCTGGCTCACAGCTCCTGGGTCCCTCCATGGCTACTACAAGATGGAACTTCCCCATTGTTGGACTCTGCTCCGTTCCTCTGTGAGCATCTTTCTGGGTCGCTCTGAACTGAGAAGGAGGGGGGAAAACAACAATATGAATACAACAATAACAGTAACATCGCCCAATGCTGAAAAAAGGCTGAGATCATCACAAGACCAGGGTGTGTCATTTTCCGGAGGGCTTTCCTTGCATCAGTGCTACACCCTGTTGGCAACCAGGGTAGAGAAAAGGAAGACTGCCCTGCTCTTGTTGAAGGTGTTGAAGGAATACCTGAGAGGGGGAGACATTTCAGAGCCCCCACTGGGAAGGTAGAAAGTGGTCTCAGGAACCCCCCCCCCCTCCAAAGCAACACAGCAGTCAGTGCTTCTCTCGTAGTTCGGGAGGGGAGGGGAGGGGAGGGACTGGTGCTAGCCAAATTGTGGCCTCCTGCATGCATGCAGATGTTCTGCCATGAAGGTACCTCTCTTGCCAAAGGCATCTGTTCTTCTCCCTTTCCAGCCACGTGGGGAAGTGGGGAAGTGGAGAAAAGCTAAGGAACCCTAATGAGAGAATTCCAGCAGCTGCTGTGCCTTAATTGCCAGCCTCATTTCTACCCAAATCAACAATCTTCTCCCCCCCCCCCACCTCCACTCCTGTGTGGGCTGGGGAGGGAAGCCCATTTATCCCTGGGCATAGCCAGATCCCACGCCAGATTTATTTTTTATTTTTTTTGGCTTCTGACCCCATGGGAATTCTGAGATGGATGGAGGACCTAATGGCCAGGCAGCTCAAGTGACTTCATAACATTCCTGTAGCCTCCCAGGCTCCCAGGGACAACAAAATTAGCCAAGCTGAGATCGGGAAAAAGAAGAGAGAACTAATATGGTTGTTGAAAGCCAAGAAAGAGGATCTTCAGATCTCCAGGAGAATGATCTGGCTGAAGGCATCTGGCTGAAGCCCCAGAAGGCAGGACAAGAAGCAACAGAGGGAAACGAATCAAGGACAGAAGCAACCTAGAAATAAGGAGACATTTCCTGACAGGGAGGACAATTGATCCGTGGAAGGACTTGCAGGGGGTTGGACTAGAGACCTCCAAGGTCCCTTCCAACTCTGTTATTCTGGCTTTGCCTATGTGCGTAGCTAATCCGATCACTACCACCGCCACCATCTGCCTTCACAAGTCCTGGTCCTTCCTCAAAATGTCTGGGTGACAGTAATTATGACACCCATCAACTTCCTTTTCCTGCTGCTTTATTTATAAGCCAGAGGATCCAAGGATAATTAATTGCTGCTCAGTGTTTCTGAAAAGGTTTGCAAGTCCCGCTGTGCAGGAGGCTGCATAATGCATTGATGGCCTCCGCAGGGCGCCCCTTTCTCCAGTCTCCCCCCTTTGGGCACCCCAAATTTTGACTGAATTTTGGGCTCTGCTCCATCCTAGAATGGGGGGTGGGGTGGGGGGAGAAAGCAGTGCACCCCTTGGGCCCTTTGTGAATGAGTTTCCAGCTGTGGGAGTTTATTAGTTTTTTCACCCCTTGTAATGAGTTCATTTCCATTCCCACCTCTAAAGTAATTTCAGAGTCTAAGAAAATGTATTCTTTTCAGCTGGATTTGGAGCTAATTGATTGGACGTATTTGTTCCTCCATCTTTTGCTCCAACCAAGGGATTTGGGGGGCTGCCCCCATCAGACTCCACCAGCACCACCACAATACCCCATGCCAGGCTAGGGGTGAAGATCTATAACTGAGCATCCTTGCATCCTGATGATGCTGTGCCCCTGGTCCTCCCCACAGATGATAACAGATAATCTGAGTTGGAAGGGACCTTGTAGGTCATCTAGTCCAACCCCACCCTGCCCAAGCAAGAGACCCTACACCATTTCTGACAGATGGGAGTCCAATCTCTTCTTGAAGGTGTCAAGTGATGATGAAAAGATGAGAAGCCCTCCAGCCTAACCCAAATCAGCTCAGCCCTGACTTTATTTTATTTTATTTTTTTGCAGAATTGAAACAATTACAGCTTTTCCTCTTGGCTTGCTGGGTTTCTAACTGGGAGGGCACGTTCCGATGAAATGAGCCTTCAATCCTGCACAGCCAAAGACTTAGATGTGGCTTCCATTTGGAAGTGAGAGCACCATGAAGAGATTTTAAGGAGAAGATCCCCATGGTAGAGAGAGAGTGGAAGAGGGTCTTTGAGGGCTGCAGGGAGAGGGTGGTTGTCCTGTCCAGGCAAGGAGGGAGACTTGGCGAAGGGGTAGAAAAGCAACAGCAACAGAGATTCTCTCTTCCAGGTCACCGTTGTCCCAAAGATGCTTTTTCCAAAAGGCACCTGGACTTTTTTAACATTTCACTTCTCATTTAAGAATTCCTCAGAACTGAAGAAGCTTCTTGGCTGAGAAGCAAAGAATTTTCAAAGGAAAAAAACAAAAACCAAGAAAGTCCAGTTACCTTTTGGAAAAAGCACCTTTGGGGTAGAAAAGCAACCTGGAGAGTCTGGGCTGAAGAGCCTCCCCTGCTTCTCGTGGCTCCCACCTCCCCTTTCAGGGCTCAGCCCCCCCTGCTTGAAAGCGCCCCTTGCTCCCAGCTATTTGTAATACTTTAATGCACCGCCCGTCCCAAGCGAAAGAAAATGGATTTTATTTGCATACAACACGACCTGATTAGAGAGGCCTCTCTCTCCCTGGCACTGTTGGGGTTCATTTCCAGTTCAGTCCCCTCTTGGCTCTGCCTCCTCACCCCTGAAGCGCCTTCAAATGGGGATTAATTGGTACAAGCGACCCCATGCGAGATCTCTGGGCAGCTGCCAGCCATCAGGATGGGGAGGAGGGGAGGACAGCGACACAGCATCAAAAGATGCTCTCCAGCACAACCTCTTATGATCCTCTGCATCAAAGCGAGGCAGGGGAGAAGAAGAAGAGGGATCACATCCATAAAAGAGCCACCGAAGAGCCAGGTTTTCTTCACCATTCCTGCCCTGCATTAGCACCGCACTTCACTCGAAACTCTTCTCTTTGGATGCATTTCAAAAGCAGGAGGAAAGGAAGGGAAGGCTCCTCCAGCTTTTTAAAAATTCATTTATTTATTTTATTTTGTCAAATGCTTACAATACAAAATAAGAATAAATATAAGTTTAAATATAAGAAATAGGAATTAATAATTGGGGACAATAGGACAGGGACGGTAGGCACGATTGTGCGCTTATGCACACCCCTTACAGTCCTCTTAGGAATGGGGTGAGGTCAATAGAGTACAATAGATGTACTTCTCTGAAATATATTATTGATCCATCCAGAAGAGACGAAAAAGAGCTGGGAACTGCCCCTGGAGCAAATCAAGGCCCGTAAAACCAGAATAAAGACTTTTATAAATTGGTGGAAGTCCCTGAAACTACATTTCTGGTCCTTCCTCCTGTCGGTTTTAATTCCCAAAGCATTTGATTGTCTTTACAGGTACTTCTCGCCTTACAACCATCCATTTAGTGAATGTTCAAAGTTATGGCACTGGGAAAAAAAGGACTTATGATGAGTCCTTTCACTTATGACCATTGCAGCATCTCCAAGTCACATGATCAGGATTGGGGCGCTTGGCAACTGGTATTTATTTACAACATCTTGCTGTTCGCGACTTTCCTCATTAGCTTCCAACAAGAAAACTCAATTTTTTGGGGGGGGAGCCAGATTTGCTTAAGGATGGCCCGATTCCCTAAACAACGGCAACAATTTGATTTATAACTCTGCAAAATTGTTCATAAAAGTGGGTGAGATTCACTAAGCAGGCGCTTTGCTTTGGAAATGGAAATTCTCCCAAATGCAGTTCGTAAACCGAGGACTTCCTGTACTGGAAGATATCTCTTGCTTATGTTTCCTTTCTCTACTTGATTCTGGTCTGTCTTCAGTTTTCAAAGCCCAAGATTTTTCACAGCATGTCAGATCATCCATAAACTGTCCACCGAAGTGTAAAAATACAAACATCCACATGCTTTTAAAACAAAAAGCGATAACAAAGGCAGGAGCATTTGTTAAGGCTCAGATTTCAACCTATTTGCAAAGCTTTAAGGCAAACGTACCACTTATTTTATTAAGTGGGGCTCAAACTGACCCATGGAACAGGCTCTCCTCTCCAGCAACCAGCAGAGAAAATGCTTTGTCTCTTCATCCAGACCTTTGCAGCTTAAATCCGAAGCTTTGTGAATGGTTTTAATCAGAAAACGTTGGTTCGTTTCTTTAAAAATAATTCCCCTCACATTTGGGGGATTTTCCTTCATGGCCAAGTTCTCCCTTCAGGACAGGATAGAAACATTAGATCGATCCACACCATCAACCCCCTTTCTCCTTTCCCTTCCTTTCATTCCGGCATTTTGCACTTTTGGCCTCCCATCAAAATCCGAAGTTGAAGATTTTGAGAAAGGAAAAGGTTGCCATGACAATCGAGTATCTACAACGGACCAAAAACAGGCTCTTCTCCTTTTAAAGTGGCTTTGGGTTGAGATGCAAAGTGGCCCAACCAGGGGTGGGATTCATTTTTTTTTTACTACCGGTTCTGTGGCCATGGCTTGGTGACCATGGCGTGGCTTGGTGGGCGTGGCAGGGGAAGGATACTGCAAAATCTCCATCCTCTCCCCACCCCACAGCCTGACTCAATGGGAGGCAGAGAAGAGAGGAGGTTGGCGGGGCCAGTCAGAGGTGGGATTGGCCAGATCTCCAAACCACTCAAAATTACGCTACCGGTTCTCTAGAACCAGTCAGAACCGGCTGAATCCCACCTCTGGGCCTGACCTGGACCGATCGCTCTTGCTCAGCCTGCAGATAGCTAAGGGGTGGCGTTGAGGGGTGAACCTTTCCTGCAAGCCCAGGCGAGACCTGGAGGACCTTGGCAGAAGACGGCCATTCTGGCGCGAGGGCAGCCATGTTGTTGGCAACCTCCCTTGAATCCTCTGTTTTTCCTTTCCTTAAGGGAGCCTGATTTCATCTCGCAAGCTTAAGACTGCGGGGACAAACACCATGGTAACCAGCCCTGCTGCTTCCCTTCCTTTTCATGCCTTGTCACCCAGATAAGTTCTTGCTGGCTGTCAACTCCTGGGGAGAAGGAAATACATTTTTCATAAGCATCTGGCAGAAATTAGCACCGTGAGAATTAGCGTCCTTAATTACTGGCAGAGAACAGTGGTGGCTGTGCTGGGGACACGAAGCCAGCCTTACTTACAAAGCTCCTCCATTATGGAGGGTGGATCAACTCATCGGTCCAAAGAAGGGGGGAGGGAGGACCCCAAAGGCCGAGGTGTGGGTGTGACTTCACCATCCGGGCAGCCTTGCTCCCTTTTTCAAAGTGTGTCAAAGGGTGCAGGGAAGAGCAACCAAGATGATTGAGGGATCTGGGAGCTAAACCGTGTGATGAATGGTGAAGTGAACCAGGGTTAGGGGAGATGGGATAACTGTCTTCCAGTACTTGATGGGCGGCAACCAACAAGAGGGGTTGACTTATTCTCTATGGCAGCTGAGGGCAGGACAAGAAGCAACGGGTGGAAGTTCATTAAAGAGAGATCCAACTTGGAACTAAAGAGGAATTTCCTGATAATGAGGAGAAATAATCCATGGAACAACTTGCCTCCTGCAGCTGTGGGTGTCCAACCATCGTTGTAGGTTTGCAACCAATGATTGGGCAGCCATTTATCTGGGAGGGTCCAAGGATTCCTGCCTCAGGCAGGGGGTGGGACTAGAAGGCCTCCGTGCTCCCTTCCAGCCTTAGGGTTGTCTCTGCTCCTGAGTCTTGACCTTCGACACCTGATCTGGATGGGCATTTCCTTCAGCCACGTAGCATTTTGCCAGCTTGGTGGGAAATTTCCTTCAGATAACTTCTCTCTGTTGGAAGAAGGGATGAATTAAAAGTCGGTACCAACTGCATTCCTTCTTATTAAACCGCACAGAAGAGCCAGCTATAAAACAACTGTTCTCCTAATTTAGGGAAGCTCCCCCAGGATCAGTGCTGATGCCTTGATGCCCTTTTTCCCAGCAAAGTCTCTGGGCCCCAGGACGGCTCGGTTGTTGGAGGCCTGCGGTTTTAATGGAAGAGGAACACACAGAGCCAGCGGGCGACAACCGACAAGAGCGGCTAACTAAATGGGTAATTGGGGCTGTGCTAATTGATATCCGGGATGTATCATCATCGCCCCATTAGGGCTGTTAGCAGAGAGGGAGGGACAGCAGTGACCCCACCATGCCCTCCTTCTTTGCCTGGCGATCTTAGAGCCCAATTAATTATTAGTGTGATAAGTAAATGAGTTATTAGGATTCATGGATTCTAGAGCATGCAACTGGGCGCTGGGTTTGGATAATCAGTGTGGGGTTTTTTTTAAAATGGTTTCTTAGCCTGTAACCATAGAAACTAAACGGTTGGCAATTCAAACCTTTGTAATTAACCAAGCCGAGTTCTCACCCTCTCAAATGTCAGGAAAGCCGTTAAAAGCCTCTCTTGGGGTGGGGAGACCCAGGAGAAAAGAAGGAGAGGCAGATCCACGGTGGTGGCGGTGTCTGCTTCTGCTAAGGTCTCACAGATAATCAGAGTTGGACCTTGTAGGTCATCTAGTCCAACCCCGCCACCTAAGCAGGAGACCCTACACCACTTCTGACAATGGCAGGCCAGTCTCTTCTTGACACAATGCAGGGGACCAGGAATGGACCAACATCTCAACCCCAGGCAATCTTCCGCTTTCTTTCTTCCTGGCTTCCATCCTGCAGAGCCACCCAGGAGCCCCACAGCCCCATCTTCACCCCTTATGGAAGGGAAGCCCTCCTCGAAGTGTTTCTCAGAGGAGGGGCTTCGGTTTTGGATGGAAAGGAAGGGTGGACCCACTGGGGCTGTGCACCTGCTTTATTCTACTGGGTTTTGGTGTTTTATAGGATACTTCATTTTAATCTTATAAAGAACGCCAACATTTATAATTTAATCATAGGGTAAGCCACCCAGAATCCCTTTGGGTTCACCCCAAAGCAGAGGTGGTATTCAGCAGATTCTGACCAGTTCTGGAGAACCGGTAGTGGAAATTTTGAGTAGTTTGGAGAACTGGC
>JANHFN010002127.1:54336-75959 GCA_032468175.1 Toxicocalamus goodenoughensis
TTGTGGGGGGGGGAGGGAGGGAGGGAGGGAGCAGTGCCAAGCTGAGCTCGGCTGTACTAGAGATAAACCTCTTCTATTTCACTGTGGTGGGGAACTTGCAGGCTCTGGATTGTGGACTCAGACTCCAGGACTTAGTTTTGCCAACAAGGCTTTGCCATATTGCTCCTGCCTTCTTCCAGCAGGGACTTCTGTTCTCCTAAAGTCCTGGAATTTCCTGGTGGTGTCCCTTCCACTTGTTAAGTAGGTCTGGCACTGCTTAGCTCTGGTATCAGCCAAGGTAAATGCTGCCATCTGCTACAGCAGATAGCATAAGACAAGCTGGTGAGGCCCCTCTCCACCCCTGCCTACAATCTAGGGAGGAGAGTTACAAAAATAAAGAGGAAATCACCTCCTGAGGCCCTTTCAAAGGCAGCCCTCCCAGCCCCGTCTATCCCAAAATATATGTACAAGCTGCAAGTGATGGATTTGGTACCAGGTGTGACCCAGGGCAACACAAATATGAATGCCCAGATTCCACCCCTCCTTTATTACCATCAGCCTGTTCGGCTTGAGATCTTGATTTATCCCACGGAATAGAAAGGGAAAGAAAATGGGGTTGCAACTGCTGCTCTTGCCAGCAATGGAAGCCCAAAAGCCCCACACCTTCCCATGCTCGCCCCCTCTTTGCAGGAGCCCATCCACCCCCCAGGTTAGCTTAGCTCAACTTGCTCCAAATATCCCACAGGAATTCAATCTCCAAAGTCTTGTGCGGGGGGGGGGGGCTCTTCTAAGTAACCCTTCCCCAAATCCCGTTTTAGTTAGCATTTTTCCGGTGGCCATGAGGCTCCATTAAGGGTGTTAAATCATCCCAGCACGAGGGCCAAATCTTCCACCTTGAGCCTTTTAATAACAAACGGGCATGAAGAACTATGCAAATACCTGCAGCGCTGGGAGCTGGCCTGGTTTGGAATCCACTTTAATGGAGTGTGGTCACTTTTGAGACCTCTGGGGTATAAATAGAGCCTACAGGCAATAAAGATTATAAATCGAATGGCTGGTTTTTCTTCGGAAGCCCAAACTCAGACATTGGCCTTAGCTCCCAGCAGGAAGAACCAGCGGGGAACAAAAGCTTGTTCAGGAATCAGACACACGGATCAGTCCTGGCTCCCAACAGCCTTTCTGGACAGCCGAGTTAGCCACTCCACAGCCGAAGAAAATTGGGCCCCGGGTCATCTAATCCAGGGGTCTCCAACCTTGGCAACTTTAAGACTTGTGGCTGGCTGAGGAATTCTGGAAGTTGAAATCCACAAATCTTAAAGTTGCCAAGGTTGGAGACCCCTGATCGAGTCCAACCGTTGGTCTCCCAGTGGTCACCAACTGCAGAAGGAAGCTCATCAGTCTTCCGTCCCTTGAGGCTGCTCCACTGCTACAAAGAGTCCTAGACCTTGGTCCTCAAGAAAGGGTCTTCTGGAACACAACGATCAACGTAAGTGGGAACATCACCAATCATCCAGACCTTCCAGGAATCCAACTGATCCTATACCTTGGATCCCAGTTCCTGGAAATGCAGATGCTCCTGCAGAGGATGTGTTTCTTCTTCAAATGCATGACATTCTTGGATGCCTTGGGCCTGGGTCAGAGAAAGATGGATAACTGAGGAGAAGGACCAGAACCTAGGGAAGGGATGAGAGAGAAATATCTAACAAAGGTTGGAAAGATCAAGGCAAAACTCATCACAAGGGGGTTCAGTGGTGGAAAAAGGCAGAACCCCCTTCCAAGGCCTGTGACCTGGAATGATGCTTGGCATCATCTGTTCAGGATGAAAAATCATCTTGTACAAAAATGGTGCCTCTCTTGGCAGCTGGATGAGAAGCAGGGTTGGATGAGAACATCAGCTGCCCACTTCCACAATTCCTTACGCAGCTTATTTGGATTCAGCAAAGCCTCGGATGGAGATACGTGAGTTGGACTCATCCCAGTTCCTGGTGGGTCTCGCATGGATCGATCCTTCTGCTCTGTCCCATTTTCTGTCCCTCTTTTGAAAGGGGACTTGGCAGAAGAAGTCTGCCTACGTTACAGAAGGCCACCTTCCCTCGTAAATCTAGGTTTATTTAACTCCTGAGCTTGGTGGCTGTTCACCTGCCAGGTCTTCTTTCTCTTTCTGAAACTCCGCCTTGCCAAGGAGGGAATCGGTTTCTCCTTTTGGCTGCATGAACTGTTTGGAATGACCCCTCACTTCCTTGTGGCTGCCAACGTCCAGTGATGCCCTCTGCTCTGGTGCTTGGCGGCCTTGTCTTCCCAGCAAAACTCAACAACAGTCCAAACTATGGGGAGAGGGACACACACACACACCCCAAACCATTTGCTGCTTTTCCTGAGGGCAGAGATGGTGGTTGGTCGAAGGCAGGCGTTCTTTTCATCAGCCGACTCTCCTTGCTCCCACAAAGCAGAAAATTTGACCGACATTTAAAAGAAACAAGGGCTTGTTCCCAGATCCTTTCCCCTCTCCCACCAGCATTGTTGCCCTCCCCCTCCACACACACACACACACACGTGTTTAAATTAGATCCCAACTCTCTCTGCCTGGATGACTTGGTGCAACATTTCTGGCTCCTGTCACAGAGAGAATGCAGAATTCCCTCCTGGCATCCGGCTGTTTTTGGCTCCTTGGCTGACAAGACCGAGAGTTGGAGAAGGGCGTGGCAAGATGCTGGGCCCCACAGTTACCACCAGGTTGGGAAACCAAGTTGCACAAAGCTCAGCAGCGTTCAGGGGGGATTTTTCAGAACAAAACCCTGGATGATACCAGTGGGCCCTGGAGGCTGTCACTCCAGCAGAAAGGAGCTAGAATTGCAAGCTTAGTCAAGTGCTTATTCTTGGTGCCTTTGGATTGGTTGACTAACCCACAGGCCTCCTGGGAAGGGGCTTCTGGGGGGCTCAATTCACGAAGAACATCCAACTCCCCTCCCCCAGGAACGCTCGGATGTACCGGACCAGACCAAGCGCAAGGGAGGCTCCCAAACGCTCCCTGCCAGACCTCTAAGAGATCGGGTGTCGACCGCTGGGCCAGAAGCTTCCTGCAGCTGCGTTCAGCCCCGTTGCCCCCACCAGGGAAACAGCTGCCACTGGCTTAAAGATATAAGGAGTGCAGAAGCCCCTTCCTCAACACAGGACCCTCCCGGAGCAGCTGAGTATGCCAGGAATGAGCAGAGGAGAAAGAGAAGGCAGAGCCACTTGGAAAGAGAAAGGAAGGTGGCCCCAAGCAGGCCCTGGGACTAAGCCAGGGGTGTCCAAAACCATGGCAACTTGTGGACCAACTCCCAGAATTCAGCTCTTCAAACTTGCCAAGTTTGGACACTCCTGGCCTGAACATCTCCAAAAAAAAGGCCGAGCCTCCCAACTACATAAAGGTGACTGGAGGCTGAGAATGGCCCCACCTAACCTGGCCTTGAAGGTGACAGCAGAAACGGTTGTCATTCATTCCACAGGTGAGAAACGGTTCCTCCTCGTGTTGACAAGATACAACCGGCAGCATCCTTCCCGAGTGGCCCGGTTGTCTGTCTGGAGGACCAGCCTTCTCCTGGCTTTGGCCATCCTCCTGGCCAAGCTGCACCCTCTGGGCTCTGCTTTTCAACTAGACGACCAAGCTCACCGCCGTTGCCACCAGCCAAGAGCTGACTGACAGCCAGACCCCTTTGGACCATAAGCTCAGCTGACCCGGGTTCTGCATTGCAGGCAACAAAATCTAAAGCTTCCATGTTTAGAGAAGGGAGGGAGGCTGGCTCTGAAAGAAACTAGCAAGGGTGGGATGCTGTCATGGTTACCTCTGCATTTTATTAGATTAGTTTGCCGCCCATCACACTGCAAGGCCCGAGTAGAGCCTGTTGCCTTGAGTAGCACTCCTGATAGGGTCTTCTGGGGGAGCCTGGGCCCCCTGAAAGAGCCCCTCTCGCTTTCCCCACCCAGCCAACCGCAGACCCCCAGCCTCTTCCACTCAGCCTGGCAAAGCCCCCCTCGTAGGTGGCGACTGTCCCTTGCACCGGCTGAGCCCCCCCCCCCCAGGCTGTGTTTGGGCATCCCGGGGGAGTTGGGGCAAAAGTAGGCCGAGCCTCCCCCTTTGGAAGCTCTTGCAGAACCGGGAGCCCAGCCGGTGGCGCTTCCCACACACCACGCAACCTACACACAAAGTGTTACCTGGCAACGGGAGTGCGGGGAGGAGAGCCCTTCCTTTCAAGAACAAACTCCCAACTGATTGCAGGTTAAGATTTTATTGAACAAAAGAAAACAGGGCAGAGTCTGAATTCTCCCAGCGAAAAGTAGCTTCTCTCCAAGCTCAGTTTGTGCTGAATAACCGTCGTCGCCTGGACTGAGAGTTTGTATGGAGGGGTCGGAGGAGCCCAGGTGGGGGCGGACACACAGGTGGGCTTTCGGCCGGAGGGGAGGGTCTGGTCGGAGGCCGAGAGGCTTAGCCAGAGAGAGAGAGAGAGTCCTAGCCCTTGACTCTAGCGGAACCCAGTGCAGAGATTCTCACTGGGCAGCCAGGCCACCCAGAGGCCCCGTATCACCCAGCGAGGCGGAGAGGGGGAGAGAAGGCAGCAAAGAGAAAAAGAACAGAAGCCCTCAGTTAATGCTTTGTTTTTTTTTAATGGGGGGGTGGCAAAGGGAGGGGAAGCCCCCACCCCATGTACAGATCCAAAGTCACCTCAGGTGCCTCTACCTCCTTCGCTGCTTCCAAACTCCTGCAGGGCCTTTTCATGCTGAGTCGCGGACATGAAGTCTAAAACGCTCCATTCATTCAAGGGGGGGGGGGAGGAGGAGGCAGCCAGGGCCAGAGGGGGGATCCCTCTCCCCAGCCATGAGGAAGCTCCCCTCCAGGCTTAGCAAGGGGGATCTGCACCTGCCATTCAGCCCATCTTCTTCCTTCCCTCTCCTGCAAGTGAAAAACCGAAGGGAGGCCCTGCCGCCTCCTCCTCCTCCTCTTCTGCGGAGCCTTTGGAGTCCAGCGTTTCCCAGGACTCCCGCGAGAAACTCCCTGGACCAAACTCCCCGTGAACCACCACGTCTTTCCTCGGAGCCTCCTCCGACTCCCCCCCACCCGTTATTTGCCAACAGCTTCAGGGCAAGCCCCATAGAAACCACTGAGAAGAGCCACGGTGGGGCGCAGCTGGAGAGCCAGGGTCCCCCCCCGGGACCGCTCTCAAGGTGCCGAAAGAGGCGACTCCCGCGAAGGCGAAGCTAGATTGTCCTCGGGGGGGAAGACCGTCAGGGTGCAAGCCCGGATGCCCCCCAGAGACTCCGGCAGGTCGAAGACCTTGTGCCACTCGTCCTTCTCCGGGTCGTACTTCTGAACAATCTCCACCATACAGCGGTTGTTCCATGAGTAGCCCCCCACCACGTAGATCTTATTCTCAAAGACAGCCACCCCAACGTCACTCTGGCCACGCAGCATGGCCGCAATGGGAGTCCACTGGTCCAGTGTGGGGGAGTAGTATTCGCAGCTGAGCACGTCGTCGTAGTCGCTGGTGCCCCGGAAATGGTTGCCCCCGATGACGTAGAGCTTGTCGCCCACCGTACACATGCAGTGGAGGCCCCTCACCGTGGTCATGGGGGCCTTCTGCGTCCATTTGTCCGTGTCGGGGTCGAAGCACATCAGCTCCTTCTGGAAAGTGTCATGGGTGATGCCACCTGGAGGGAGGGGAAAGCCAGACACTCCGTCAATGGCTGGTGGGAGCCCCAGGGTCAACCAAAGCCTTTGAGAGTACGCTAGCTTCTCTCTCTATCCAAGCCCACAGGTAGTCCCTGACTTACGACTGCAATTGAGCCCGACATGTCTGTGGCTAAGCAAGATACCTGTTAAGTGACTTTGCCCCATTTTGCGACCTTTCTTGCCACTGTTGTTAAGTGAATCACTTCAGCTGATAAGTTAGGATTTGCTTGTCGGAAGGTCGCAGAAGGGGGGAATCACCTGACCTTGGACATTCGGAGCTTGGAAGCCAAGTGAAGGAATAAAAGGGGCTTCACCTGTTGTCTGTGACTGTGTTTGTTTTGTATCCCAACCTGGGTCATCAGTGAAAGGGACACCTGGCACTGGAGGTCAGCAGGTGTGGTTTGGGCGGGGAAAGGGTTGATGGGTGGGCTGGCTCACCTGAGATGTACATCAGGCCCCCATAGACAGTCCCCGCATGGCCATAGTGGGGCTCGTTCATCTTCGCCACGTAGCTCCACTCGTTCATTCTGGGATTGTAACACTCCACCGTCGCTATTGAAAAAAAAAAGAGGATCACAATTCAGAGGCTTGGCAACGGACTCATACTTACGACGGTTGTACCGCCCCAGGGAGTCACCTGATTTCCCTCTTTTCCGATCTTCTGACAAGCAAAGTCCGAGGGGAAGCCAGATTCACTTAACAACCGTGTTCCTAACTTACATACTGCAGCGATTCACTTAACAACAGTGGGAAGAAAGGCTGTAAAATAGGGCAAAGCTCACTCAAGAAATATCTCACTTAACAACAGACATTTGTGGGCTCAATTGTGGCAATAAGCCGAGGACTCCCTATATTTGTGTCCATGCCTGCAATTGCTGAATGCCACCCATGGCCCCCCATGCTCAGCCCTGAGGAAGGAAGGCCATTCTGTCGCCAGGAAGGACGAAGGCGACCCCTGAATGCGGCCCTCTCTGGCTCCGGCTCTGGGTGTCAGGAAGGGGCGGCTTCTGCTGTGGGGCAGCCTCTCTTCTGGGGACGTCTGTTTGGGGCAAAGAAGGCTCCCTTGCCAGCCATCTCTTTCAGAAAGGGCGCTGAACAGAATCCTCGGCCGTCGTGGATCTATTTTCCACATGCAGAGCAGAAAAACTCCAAGCCTCTACCATGATAAACATTAACCGGCATTAAAATAAATCCCAGGTTTTTTTTTTTTTTTTTTAAAAAGGTCTTCGGGAAATTGCCAAGGGAGCCCATCGCCTGCAGCTCTTTTAACGCAGGAGGAGCCAGGAAGAGAAGGATTCCTTCCCCACCACCTCCCCCTTGGCTGTTCCACGAGACCTGGCCACGGGCGTGGGAGCAGGTCAGGAGTGAATGTACAAGCCGGGTTTCCACACTTAGAAGCAGCTTCCACGTCCCACCGGAGGTATTCTTCTGGCTGCTTCCCCAAACTACTCAGGGCAGCCATGATGGCTGGAAACCCTCCTCTGCCCCCCCCCTTTTGATCCATTCCCTCCCCAGGGCAGCATCCCGCTAGCACCTGATCCGGCCCGGGGCCTCTGCTGCAGTCAGAGGCAGTGACTTCGAGCTTCTAAAAATATGAGCCTATACACACAATGCCAAGCTTATGGCCCAGGGAAAGATCTTGTTAATTAGAGGATAAGCATTAGACAAGATCTTGGCCATCCTCAAGGTCAATCGTTAGCACCACAAACTACAGAAAGAACATCTCCATATTCCATAAATCAGGCAGATTTCTACAGTTATTGTTATAATAATGCTTTTTATACCATTTGTATGGTGCTGTGATTTTTCCATGTTAAAACAAGATCTACTGAACAATAGGAGCCAATTTGGTCAAATTTTGGGGACACCAGCAAACCTCAGCATTTCATTTCTGCTTCATCCAGACGGCGTTTTCTAAGAAGCCTTAATCATTCCTGCCTTTGGGGATTATTTCCAAGCGTCAACTTTCATAGAATTGCCTGTTGGATTTTGAGCTGCTGCGTCCGTGTTTCTTATCGTTTCAATTTTAAGCAAATAATATTCACATGTCAGCGGTGATGTAGATTGCGCTTACCCTCAACCACAGGTGGCCATCAAAAAATGCTTCTTGCCAAATTCTCAGCGTGGCAGTCAGGTAAGGCCAGAGAGCCACGTGACTATGCGTTGGATATGTTTTTGCGCCAAGAACGCTACATCCGATTCCCTGCCATCTAAACATTATCAATAATGAATAAACATTATTCATCTTTCTTCTTTTCTAGACTTACAAAGAGGGAAAAATTAGAAGGATTCTTTCTATGTTTTTGCTGCCAAAGAAAGGAAGGGCCTTTGAAATCTGTAGTGAAAGTGAAAAAAATAAAAGTCTTAGAACTCAACGGAAAAGGAAGCGACTATTTCAATCTAAGGATTGACAGGGCTGCCAAGCCAGAGACTGACTTCCATACCGATGGATCCAGCTCATTATGGAAATCAATGCAAACTATTTAACAGCCCACAGATTGTTCAAGGTAACCCTGAAGACAAGTACTGAAAAGTGACAGATCGTATCAAGAGGGAAGAAATTAGAGGAGGATTGTCAGGCTGCCACGGAGGAGCTGCTCGCCTAGAGAGGTTCGATGGAGACAACACGGCTGCCTACATCCAGGATTTATAAAAGGTGCTAAATTATCAGGAGGAGGATCTGTAAAAGCCGCCCTGAAGAGGGTCCTCTCCCTCCGCGAGCGGAGTTGAAACCAGCTCACAGGGATGTTTCTCACACTTGCTTTGCTCACAAGGGGGGGGGAGGGGGGGCAGGAGGAGGTGAGCCTGCATGCTCAGGCCAGATGAAGAGAGACGGCCACCAGCACTTGATTCTTCACACGTCAGACAAAAAAAGCTTAAAATGAATTCAGATCAGCACTACCTGCATAAAATCAATACACAATTCCTTTGTTCAGAAGCAAACGGGCCCATTCATTATTCCCCTTGGCATGTGGGAAGGTAGACAATTAAACTCTGCATTACCATAATAATATACAGCAGCCCCACTGTTATTATTTCCAAACACTCCCTTTTAAAAATACGATACAGGTTAGTATATATACCATGCCACGGTTACTAAATCCCCACAGAGCCAGGGATGGTCTGACTAAAGCGCTGCTCCTTTCTCCAAACGGGTCGAGTTGCCTTCGTAGACGGTGGGAACGTTCTGGCCTAATAGATCTTGAGGCCAGAGAACCGCCTGACAATGGACCACGAGGCCCTGATGAGCTTCTCTGCCTGAGAGGGAGCTTACCTAATTCTCCGGCTGCGTTCCGACCACCCACGGCATACAGGTGTCCTTTGAGGGCACTTAGGTGGAAGAAGGTCCGCTTTTCATTCAAGGAAGCCACTTGCATCCACTTATTGTAGCGAGGGTCAAACCTGAAAACCGTGTCCACAGCCGTCTTCCCTTTCGTGTCGTAATTGCTCTGCCCACCAACCACGTAGAGGAAGTTCCCGATCACCGCGATGCCGTGCTGGTATCGGGGTGCGTCCATGGGGGCCAGGGACCTCCACTCGTGCGCTTTCTCATCGTACATCCGCAGTTCCTTGCTCACCACCAGCTGCTGCCGGAGGACCCCTCCCAAGGTCACCAGGTGGGTGCTGTCCGAACGGATGGCCGTCCTCTCTGACTGCATCACCGGCTGCATGTAGGGCATCATTTGATAGTTACTGGCCTCCAAGAGCAAATTGACGCAGGTGTTATCAGTCCTCATGAAATCCACGGTCTGGACGTAGTTGATGAGATCCTGGGGCGTCATCAGAGGGAAACGGATGTTTTTCATCAGCTTCGCGGCGCATTCCATGCGTGGCTCCTCGTAGCGCAGCCACCGGCAGGCGGCCTTGAAGAGTTCCAGCTCGGTGCAGTGCTTAAGGCTATTACTGGAGAGGACGAAGGCAAGGCGCTCGAAGGGGAGCTTCACAAACTCCCCTGTACTTAGCAGGGCTGGGAAGTTCTTGAGGATGAAATTGTTCACGTATTTATCCACTTCGGTGAGGTTGTACGTGTTGGCAATCCGCCCCACCTCAACACAGTTCTCCAAGGACACCTAGGAAGAGACGACCTATTAGCACAGAAGGGCTTACCTGCACGGTGATTTAATACTACCTGTACCTACAGTATTCCCCATCTCCACAGGCTTTATAGCCACTCCCCAACGTGTCAAAATGGACAAAATGTGTCCCAATTTGACAACAGCATTAGAAGCACTGCACAAGGCTTTCATTTCTTCCAGAACTATCTGCGCATGGAACATCAAGTGCTACCACAGACTGGAAAAACTGGCCCAAAGTTTTGCTGGTGCCCTTCTCCAGCTCCCCAGCCTGTTATTATCAACTAAGACTGCATCTCTTTCCATAAGGGGAGGCTACCTTGAAGAACCACCCATTGGGGATGGGCTGGATCAAGAGAGCTCTTTTAATACTGAAATTGCAGGAGGGAAATAAAAGATTAGAAAAACCTAAATCAGGTTTCCTTGAAAGGTGCTTGAAAATTCTCAGTTGCAAAATTTAGACAAGTGTTGGAGGGGCGGCAGGAAGGGTCAGAGGCAGCTAAAATGGAAAAGCAAGAGGTGGAAGCAACTGAAGGTGACATCAGCTGCAAGTACCCCAGTTGAAGACTGGAAATTGAAACAGCAGCAGCGGAAACGAGAAAGGAGATGATTTGCAAAGACATCAGAAGTTAGTAGGTTTTCCAGGAGGACCAAGAGTCCGCAGATCTTGCAGCCCTGTTGCTAAATCCAGGGATAAAAGACACAGACCTTCCTCTTTTCGCGTCTCCCCTGGAGGCTCACATTCAGATATGCCCATAATTTAGACATCCTGGGACCTGAATTTTCTTGCTCCATATCAGTGTTTCTCAACCTCGGCAGATTTAAGATGTGTGAACTTCAACTCCCAGAATCCTCCAGTGTGCATGCTCAACATCTTAAAGCTGATGAGGCTGAGAAAGTCACAACTCTGTGTAGTCACAACTCATATTTCACCAGGACTTAACAGATTCTAGGATCGCATACCTGAGAAAGAAAAAGGACATGTTTTCCTCTCTGAGTTAATGGCTCGGTTCCATCTTCTTCAGCTCTCGGCCATAGTCACTAAAACTGATGGATCTTGAAAACCCCACATTTAGAAAATCCCTTTTTCCCCTCCTTCGTTGGTATCAATGGTTGGTATTTTCATTATTTGTGACTTGGATGGTACCATGTTTTAAAAACCCACTGGTTTCCAAAAGGTGCAGATTAGATATCCTATTATTATTTTTTAAATCTGTTTAAAATCTATGCAAGTTGCAGAATATCTCCGCCGTCTCTGTCTCTCCAAACCGCACTCTAATCCTTGAGCATCCACCAAAATACATACCCCTATTTCCATCTTAAGGAGTCACCCAAACCAGGCTGCGGGTGAGGCCTGCGTGGCACCTTCTCCAGAGGAACTGAAAATAGCTCTCCTTTGCAGTCAAAAGCAATTTGCAATTTGCAATGTGCAGCTTCTGATCTCACCCAGCTGAGAACCTCCCGCTTGGCAGAGCAGATGTATTTATTTCGATAAATGGTTCTGTTTCCAAGAGTCCCATTTGCAGAACTATTCCGAAACAGTTTACAGACGGCATTGGCCATTTCTCCTACGAAGCACACCGACCTAAAGGTGAATTTAATTGTGTGACATGGCAGGCACACAGGACGAGGACTAATTGTGCTTAGTGCGTGAGAGAGCTTGGTGCTTTGTGGGGAGCTGCCCTGCACAAGAGCTGCTCCTGTTCTAATTCGAGCGACGTGGACCAGCTCTTTTGGGAAAAACCCTTGGCCAGATCAAGACCTACGTTTCTCTTACCCCGGATATAAGAAACACTTTGCAAAAGTCCAGCACGGGCAAGATCTGCAAAAAACTGGCCGCTTCGAGAGTGTCCTGCAGGTTGTCCATGTTGAGGGAAAGTTTCGCCGTATAAATGAAATCAATGATCTTCTTTAAACCTGTTTTGTTCACGCCGTGAAGCTTGATGCACATTAAGTCTTGCTCTTTCATCCCACCTGGGAACAAAATTTAGACACAACAGGGTTACAGCCAGTCCGAGCCTCCTTGGAGAGTTTCTTCCAAACCAGAGAAAATGGCATTTCTTCCCTGAGGTTAACTGAACCCCCCCCCCCCAAAGAAAAAGGCAGAGAGAGGGTGTCCGCGTGGCCTCCGTGGTTCCTGCGTGGCACCTGACCCACCCGCAGGGAGCCCTACCTGTGAACATGGCCTTGAAGTAATCACTAGCGGACGCCATCATAGCCCTGTGCACAGGGAACACTTCGTCTCCATCGCCTGGCACTAACGTCACATCACAAAGCAACCCTTCTATGCGCAGCTGGTCAAAACCCTGCAAGACAGAACCACCGACGTCAGCTCCGCTCTCCCTCCCCACTGAACGAGGAGCTGGCCCACGGGGAGCCCCACACAATTGGAGCTCCTGTTCCTGGCTCAGCGTCACTGGGAAACCCTGGGGGCGTGGAGGCTGGTCTGCTCCTGCCAGCCAGAGGAGGAGGAGGAGGATTATTAGGCTACTCCACTGAACAAAAGGCTCCTGATGTTCCCAGAATACAGGCAGGGTCCTGGGGCATCAGCTCCGCCCGGCCATCCACTTCAGAAAGCTTTTGTGCTCGTTCTTACACCAGCTGCAGCTCTTCCCCAGGCCTGCCTGCCCACCCAGCAATTTCCCACTCTTTAAAATGCTCCCGGGGAGAGAGCCGTGTTTAGCCTACTTTGCCACCTAATTGGTGGCAGAGTTCAATGCCAGGCACGGGGTTTGGCCTCATTTCACGTCCATTGCAAACGCAAAGCATCAGCCAGAGGGGCAATAGAGCGGCTTTCTAGAGCTGAAGTCAGAGGGTGGGCCTGGACTTCTGCACAGCACATCGCTAGATAATGAAGCTGCATTTTTCACACTCCAGGCCAATGGAAGCAAAAAAGATAGGAAGAGCAATAACACTGGTACCAAAAGACAGTTTTGGCTGACAAATTCCCCAGAAGGCGTTGGGACATAATTCACAGGCCAAAGGCCTCCCCCCTCCCTCCTCTTGCTTGGGCCATGTCAACCTCGGGCCTCCTTCAATCACAGGGAAAAGCAGCCACGCCCCAATCTGACCGCCATGTTTAATTAGCAAGGGAGAGGAAGTCCTCCGGGACCAAGGAGGGGCCCCCATCCTGTGCTTCCTTTCCACTGCTGACCTGGGCTGCAATGACACCGCCAATCAAACCAGTCCTTGGAGGAAACTCTCCCCCCTGGAACGGAAGGAAGACGTTCACCTGGCGGGTGTGCACTCACCTGGAGGACCACGGAGCTGTGAGTGTTGCTGGTGAAGAATCGGGTGGTTCCTGCCTTTGACGCCTGCAGGTGAGCAGACAAGCCCATATCGCTGCTCCCCAGAGTCACTTTCATGTGAGGCTCTTCCTCTTCAACCAAAGATCTAGGAGGAAGGAAGGAAGAGAAGGCGGCAAAGGGCCTCCGGTCAGAGCTTACTTGTTCCTCCTACTACCACCATCACCACCAACGCAGGACCATGCAGGGATCTGCAAGCCAATCTCAAAGGGAACCTAACCCAACGTGTACAGCTACTATAAATGTTGTCATTAAATGTTTAAAACGGGCAGTTTCTCCTTCTGAATTCAGCCTCTGTTGCAAGCAGCCAACAACTTTCTTCCATTTTTCCTGTTAATTAAGATGGCTGGCAATTTTTGATCCCGTTTTCAAGATTTGGGGTTTAAAAGCCTTCCACCTTTTAGGCACCTAAAAAAGGTTCATTGCAGCTGAATAGGAAACTGAGGGGTAGAAGTGGGGGGCGGGATTTACAAGCAAATGTTCTGTCTGTCCAGATCTTAAGTGCTCTATGTATGACGTGCTGATGCCTTTACAGCACCTGTGTCCATAAAAAGCTCAGGGCTATTGCATTACATTCAGTAATTTGTGTGCCTTCCGTACACGTGCTGACATGAAAGTGTCCACTCCATTTCATAATGTTTAAATATAACTTGCAGCCTCTTTCAGAAAACATCTTATCTCTCAACATGCAGGTAAAACATTGGCCTCAAAAGTTGTTTCAGAAATTACTTCAGCAGGATAACTGCTCCCCCAAATATGAGCAAACCAATTGTCTCCTGCCTACATTAAAAAAAATCCTAATTAAACCCAGAGTTGGTTTAAAATAATTCTGACAGGTTATGCTTGCAGCTGCTATTTATTTGCAATGAGTAGGAAAATGGGGCTATTTAAAGGAATTTCTGAAACTTGAACATTTGGGGGTGAAAACACAAATTGTTTGGAGATCAGCCATAAAAAAAAACCTCTAAACAAGTACTGTGGACTACAGAGAAATGGCAGTTTGATATATGGGTGTGAAATACATGGAACACACAGGATGGAAATGCAGAACACATTTAGCAAGTTTCTATTTCAGATGTGACCAAGTGGTTCCTCACCACAAGGATTTGTGAAGATTAAAGCTTCTTTCTGAATATGCTGCTGTGCACTACAATTAGCAACCCATAAATAACCTGAAATGTCTCATGTCACATCCTGATTAATTGCACAAACCTTTTACACAGCCCCAAATCCCAAATCTGTTTCTTTTAGTGTATTCAGACCACTAGAGGTAGGGAAAAAATTTAAACAAATTACAGATGGCAGTTGGTGGTGGAATAATTGAAGGTGAAGGTCTTCCAAATAGGATGAATGCCTGTTTTTTATTTTATGTTATTTTATTATTTTATTGTTTTATGACAGTGCTCAAATTTGCCTTTGACACCAGCAGCAACAAGAAAGAATTTCTGATAGATTGAATCACATTTTGGTTAGAAATTACACCAACATATTGAGTCAAATCGGATTGGGTTCCTGTGACCCAAGCTGGACAGACCTCATCCACGTTCTCATCTACAGGTTGAACCTTAGCTCTCCCGAAGGTTCAAGCCCATCTCCTTTACACAATTACAGCTAAAGATAAAATATGGACCAAAGCATCTCTCTGGGTGCATTGTAAGAAAATGAACTCGACACGAAGTGAGCATTTCCTCCAGAATCACTGCAAGATGTTACTGAAGTCCAGTTTCATTAGGTCATAAAGATATATATTACTGGGCCAGGGAATAGGATATTGGACTAGATCAGATCTGATGAACCAGGGATGTCCAATCTTGGCAACTTTAGGACTTGTGGGAGTTGAAGTCCCACAAGTTGCCAAGGTTGGACATACCTGCAATAAAAAGTAAATTTCCAGACCACAAGTGGGGTTTGGAAATTTGGAGGCTTCTTTATCCAGTACACAAAAATCTTGCATTTCTGGGGGGGGGGGGGGGATATCTAGCCTACTTATCAAACCTTCTTCTGTGTTGCTTTCCAATACCAGCAACCCGCTCCCCCTTGGAGAGCTGTGGAACCCAAAGACCCAAACTCCACAATAAGCGATCTCCTCAAGTACCTGAGCCATTTCATTACGTTAACTATGCCTCCAAAAAAAACCCTAAAGTTTTAATGAAGAGATATTCAGCTTAGATATATTTACCAAGGGTATTTTATAGGCACTCATGAAAGCTAACACGCCAACCCTTATAAATAATGAGTTAATAAGGAGAGTAAATATATTGATTAGGTTTTTCTGGGGATAATGCTGAATCACTATTGCTTCCAAGAATTCCTCATAAAGTTAATTAAGCTTCTAATTATTCCCATAGCTATGACCAATAGATGGCATTATATTAAAAAAGAGAATTGTTGGACGTTTAATCCACACTAAATTCTGTAAGAACCAGGACTACCCTTTACAAAGAAAAAGAATCAGAGGCTTGGGGGGCGGGGGAGAAAGGAGGATCCAAATATCTACTTGGGCAGGGAGAGGATGGAGAATAAATCTGCAGGAATTTTCCTTCCCTTTTTAAAACTCTCAAAAAGCAATTCATCACAAAAATTCAACTCCAAAGCTGCACAACAGCTTGGACACACATTTCCAGCTCCTTGAAACTTTTTTTAGCAAGTGCATGTCTCTCTATCTTGCTGATCCAATTTTTTTATACACACACATATATATATAGAAATAAAACCATTGTTCAGTTTAGTGATCCTATATTTCACTGCCCTCCCATGCCCTGTTCCCCCCCCCCCTTTGTTTGAAACGTGAAATGCTTGGGTTATTTTTGTACATCCCAGTTTCAGGTGGATAATAAAAGGTACCCGAGTCCTTTTCAGAAGCACTCCATCTCAGCTCAAGCCACATGCTTAAATCCAAAGCCTGCTTTTCGCTCTGAGTGCAGTTTAAGAAGTTGGCTTCATTTGTTCCAATTGCAAAACCCCAGAGAGGCATTTTAGTCTTGTTTTTCTGTTGTTTTGCCTGGCTGAAAAAATGTTAAAATGCCATCTTGTAGCATCACCAGGTCATCCAAATCCCACACTAGATCCTCCGGCCTCCCCGCCAATAATTCATAAAGCCACCGAGCTCCAGTGAAAGTTGGCTTCGGGCCCCCACCCCATCCAGTCCCCCCTCCTAAGCTCCTCCTCCTGTCCGAGCATGCTGGAGGGGCCGGCTGGCGGCATCTTCGTCCACCCGCTTCACTTTCAAAGGGCCCGAAGCCTCCGTGGGCTGTTTTCCAAAGCTGCATAGCAGATGCTTAAATAATGGCAAAATGATCTTCTCCTGAGGCATCAACCACCATCCATGCTTTGCAGAAAGACGAGGCGGGTAACGCTGAAGCACGAACGCTGAAGGAGGTTCACGCTGCCCTTTGGCATCTTCTACGAAGGAAGGTGGAGGAATAGATCTTGGGATTTTTCAGAAAGCCGCCTTCTGGGTGCTTAGGAGCCCATCAAAGGCGCTCAGGGTTATCGGGGAGCAATCCAAAATAGTGGCCTGCTGCGTTTTCAATTTCATTAATATTCAGAGCAGCTTAGATGATCTTCTCTTTCTAGACATCAAGAGCAGGCTCCAAATCTAGCAGCGATCTCCAAAACCGAGATGCTGATGGAAAACTAGGAAGAATTAGAATCCAGGGATTAACTCAGGAGGCCAAAAGATGGCTGAAGAAGGGGGTGGGAAAAAGCTGTCCAGGACGGCACAAGGGATCGCTTCCTTGGGAACTTCGCAAGGCTTCCTTCCCCTATGTTCCCACCAACTGCCCCAGAAAGGGATTAAGAGCAACCTTCTTCCATGTCATGTTTTGCTAGCCTATGTTTCCATCTGTGGACACAACAAGCCACTTACAAATGAAAACATTATCCTTTCAAACAAACAGTGAACAAAAAAATAAACCCATAAAACCCTTTTAAGGTAGCAGATAAAAAAAGCAACCTCTACTTAACCTCTTTGGCACAGCTAATGCAAGAGATGGTTTTCAGATAACCTCACACCCTGGAAAGGACCGAAGCTTCCTCTGATAGGCCCCAAAACTTTGCTGGCTCCTGAAGGACTGAATTTCGATCTTAGGGCAGAATCTACTTCATTTTTCATCCACCAAAACGAACAAAAGGGACTGTGCAACTACACCCAACCAACTGCAGGATGAGGGTACAACTCAGTGTGTCCCCACGGATGAGCTCTTGGGAACCCTACTCCAAAGGTTTGCAAACTCCAAGAGGTTCAGCTGGTATTTCGTGTCCAAGGGTAAACTAATTGTGAAGGGGAAAAAAGAAAGCTTTTCAAAAACAAAATATATCTGCTAAACTGGAGTGAGAAAGGAAGCTGCATCTTTTTAGGTGAGGTTCTGCTCTGGTCCTAAGTATGCTGACAAGCAGCCTTACTCTTTGGGGACTCTGCTGAGCAATAAAAATCTAACAACAACAACAAAATTATGCAAGACTCAGTTCCAAGATTTATATTGACCAATTTTTTTTGCTTACCTTAGCTTGAAGGGAAGAAATGATTACTCTGATGATGTGATTGGAACTATCTTTGACACGCTGCAATAACACTGCACCTGGAGGAGGATAAGCAGTGCTGACACCCCCACCCCCCCCAAGAAACAGGCCAGGCTGTGGAAAAGACGCCTCTTCCTTGGTGGAACCCCAAAAGAGCAGCGCTGAGCCTGCTGCCTTACTCCTACTGAGAGCACACCCAATCGGTTCCTTGGCTTGGTGCAAGACAAGAGAATCAACTCTGGATTCGTGTAATGTGGATAGCAAAGCTTTGGCCAAAATAGGAGTTATCTAAAATAATAATAATAATAAACTCTGCAGCAGATGTCCACAATGGGAAGAATCATCTCTGCAGATAGAGAGGAGTAGATGGACAGGAGTCAATCCCCGTGAGAAGATGGAAGAGCTGGGCCTCCACGTGCATTTCACCGTTCCAGAATAAAATCTGAGAAGCAAATCACACACCTCCGGCTCAAACTGCCCTTGACTGCAATACTCTTCATGGCCTAAATTAGAAGTGAATTGCACCAGGTGACACTGGGGTGGCATCTTGGTTTTCCAGGGCCACTAACTCATCCCTGATCTGGGCGCACACCAGAGGCTTGAATGCAGAGTCTTGGATTTCACAATCGAAACCATGAGAGACACAGAGAGAGACCCAAGGCTGGTTTCACAGGTGAGAATTTCGGAGCCACTTGCCCTGGTTAAGTGACATTAGGGACATCCACTCAGCTGCAGGTTAGGCCTCGACTTCCAACAGTTCGCTTAATGACCTTTCAATGTTACAGCGGCACTGAAAAGTGTGACTTGTGAGCCTTTCTCCCAGATATGCCCTTTGCAGCAACTGACTCGTATGTATGACGGTCGCGGTGCCCCAGAGTCACGGGATTCCCTTTTGCGACCTTCTGACAAGCCAAGTCCATGGGAGAAGCCAGATTCACTTAACAGCCAGGTTACTAATTTAACAACTGCAGTGATTCATTTAACGACTGGGGCACGAAGTCGTAAAATGGGGGGGGGGAAACTCACTTCACAAATGTCTCACCTGGCAACAGCAACGTTGGGCTCAATTTTGGTCGTAAGTCAAGGAGGACCACCTGCACTGACCGAGCTCCATCATCAGGATGCTAAGGGCCAAGGAGAAGAAGAGCTGAACTGTTTAGCCCTCCCCCCAATCAATGAAGTTTTCACATAGGAAATAACACCTAGTCTACATCTAATCCCCACTTCACACAACCATGGCAGCTCTCTTGAAGGAAAGCTGGGTCCTGCCTCTTTTCCATACGACACTTTAACTCAGGGGGATCTCAAACGCCTTCTCCAATTTCCTACAAAATGTAGACTTGGCTGTGTGCAGAACAGGAATTTTATCCTGGACACTAGTGAAATATGGGGCTCATTAAATCCTATTCCCAATATTTGATCTTTTGAACAGAGCATGGACCCTGATGCCCACAGATCAATCATCAACTGCAGGTCTTCTGTCTTTAGGTGGGCACTACACAACTGATCCCTCAAAACATACATGGGAAACTTTTTGTTCTAAAAAAAAAAATTACACAAAACGTACAATGTAAAAACAAGACTTCAGGTGGCTTATTTCTTGAGTTCTAGATTTAAAGGCTCACAGAAGCATGCATATATACACATACATACATACATACATACATACATACATACATACATACATACATACATACATACATACATACATACATACATAAGGAATTCCCCTGCTTGAGGCAAAGTGGGCAAAATGGGGGTGGGGGAGTGTAGAGAAGAAGCAATAGAAAACTGGACCTGTAGTGCTTGGGACAATGGATCCTAAAGCACTTCATATTCATAAGGACTAAAAATATTTCTGAGTTTTCTTAAGGATAAACTGTGCCGAACCTATAATTACCAATATAGCCTCTTCTTTAAGATTTTAAAAATCTTTTTGGTCTATACATCAAGCATATACTTTGCTAAAGAAAACAAATGAACTTGATGAGTATGTTTGAGCTCTGCAATTACATAAATCATTATGGAATATACACCCTGAACTCCACATGAAAGGGCTTTTTAAAAAAAAATGATTTACTTATTTAACAAATATATTTTAAGACACATATTTCTATACTACCTTGTTTCCGAGACTCCTTCTAGTTCCTGGTCTAACATATATTGAATTAACAGAAATGTTCCATTCCTAACTCAGATGGACTGGACAAATGCCTGTCTTTCGTCTTTCAACACTAGTGTAAAATTTCCTTTCATGTTTCAGATCTAGGAAAAATGCTCTTTATTAAATGCTGAAAGTTTGTGAGATGCTTTAAAAAAAATAAAGAAGCAATTCACAGCAAAAAGATCTGCATGTCTCATAATATAAAATGTGAAATAAAAACAAAGAGACAGGTGGAAATCTCTACCAAAATTATAGATGAGGAGATGACTTGTCTATGAGCAAGCTAATATAAAATCCAAACATTTGAAATACCCCATTTCATTCAAACAAGACCTAGGAACACCAAATTCAAGGCTGTGGAGATTTACTTCATGTTTTTCACACATAAAAGCTATAAAAGGCATTTGGATCACAATATTCGTGGAAATCATGAGCAAAATCACCAAAATCAAGTTTGCTTTCTTTCTTGGTTTTCATTTTACCATACCAGATGGTTTTGCTCAGCCTCAGCCAGAAATACATCCCTCGTCCAAGAAAAGCGTGAGCCTGTCCTTTACAAATCTAAAATCTTGAGCTGCAGCTCTTTTGCAAAGCCAATGTTTGAATTTTGACTCTGAGAGATGAAAGGGAATCTAACCAGAGGAACAATTACTTGGATTAAAAAAATTGGATTTTTGACAGCCGGTATTTTACCACGGAAAACCCACACATCACATCCAGTCCTGAAAAAGACACCACTACGGTGGTGGGCGTTTTTAGCATTGGATCTCATGATGAAAAGCAACTAGGAAAAGGAAGAGCTTTGGAGTTTAGTCGTCTCAGATCTGCACTGTAGACCAACAGCCCCACTTCAAAACTTCAAAAAGGGGCTACCGAAAAGGAAGGCTGGGAATCTGCTCCATTCTCCCCACTTTACCCAACAAAGGAACGCCTGGCAGCACAACACCTGTCACCAGAATGGGGGTGGTGGAGGAGAAGAAACGGAACTGACAAAGAGGAGGAAAAGCCGAGACGTTCCGGGATAGGAGAGAGGATGGGATGGGAATAATGGAAATTCTGAGATCAATGTCACAACTGGAGAACACAGCACCACAAACAAAGGAAAGGGGAGGGTGGGGGGAGAGAAAGAGGGGTGTTAAAACTGCACAGAGCCAAACCCTGCCGGATGGGTGGTGGTGGTGGATGTAATCTTGCGAAGGCATGCCCACCTCAAGATGCCCCCCACCCGTCTTCTCACTTACATGTACGCTGGAGAAAGCGGCGATGACCGGGAGGTTTTAAGCACAGGCACTGGGAACTTCCAGCTAGCAGGCGAGCTCGTTTTCCATTTCAATGGCATGTTGGTCACCGCGATACTACAATAACAGCAAACAGCGTTTCCATAACAGACGGCCGGCTCGGGCTTCCATTCCAGATGTACCGCACACTCTCCTGGGCAGGATGGTGGTGGCGGCGGCTGCTCTGGCTGGGAACCAGCCAAGCCAGCTTGCCAAGGATGTGAGAACGGCGTTTCCAAGCTGCCAAGGGGGCTCCTTCTGACCCCCCGCCGTCCCTTAAAGCGGGCAGGCGGGCGATGTGAGGGCTCGGGCTGGCCGATGGTGCCACCGCCTCGTTAGAGAAGGGCTGACTGCAGTGTGCATTAAAGAAAAAAGCGCGAGAGGGCGAGGGAGGAAGGGGGAGAGGCTGCACACCACCAGGCTCCACAATGCAGCTTTGGTCTATAAAAAGACCGCCTCGCTCTTCCCCACCCCAAGACCAAGCTGGCACTACTATTGTTCCACCTTCCCAGTCACACTGCAGCACCCAGCTACATTCAATACCTCTTAACCTGGTTTCTGGCCAATAGTAGCAGGAAAAAACAACCACCCCAAAAC
>JANHFN010002127.1:76263-93451 GCA_032468175.1 Toxicocalamus goodenoughensis
GGGGGGGGGGGAGGCGACGAGATGGATGCCAGGAAGAAAAGAAAAGAAAACGTACCGACTCAGAATACATTTGTCATCCTCGGAATATTCTTCGCCGGAGCTGCAACAGTACAAGTGGGCAAGGAATCTCAGCATAGCCTTAGGCCAGGCGGGGAAGGAGGGCGAGATCAGTGGCCGAACGCAGCTGCCGCCTCTTTTCCTTCCATGCAAATCAAACAAGGCAAGAAGGCCATTATGGGAGGAGGAGGAGGAGGAGGAAGAAGAAGAAGAAGAAAGGGCTACTTGCAAGCGACAATGACAAGATTTTGGAAAGAAGAGAGGGGGAAAGACGGGGCCAGTCTGTGCTAATCCATAGTCAGAGAGACCCAAGGAAGACGGGAGGGCAGCTTCTGCCTGCTTTGGGATTCAAGGCGCTCTCGGTTTTCCCTACCCCTGGCTTCCGAGACACGGCGAGGAAAAAAGACTCGTGCATTTTACAAGACCTTCTGCGAACACGAATGCCGTCCTTCGCCTTCGGTTTGCAGCTGGGAATTGGAGAGCAACGTGCCGCTAATATCTGTCCTTGCACAGGGATGCAATCAACACTCAGGCAGAGCAGAACCACCACCCTGCTCAGAAACTGAAGTCTTGACCGAGCAGCTGGTTTGCAGGTGACACACAATTCTCAGGCCTCGCTGGGGGTGTCCTGAGGGGCAGGCAGGGGCGCCCCCCAAGCAGCAGACGACAGGCCGACTTAGGGAAGGCAACACTTTGTGGAAAGGTTATTCCAGCAGTTTAATCCTGCACTTCGATCAGTGCGAAGGAGGAGCACCAGGCACGGCTGCCATGTGGCAGAACAAAGCTTCTCCTGCTGGAAAGAGAGGGAGTACGCGGGGGGGGGGGGTTGAAAACACCCCCTCCCACTTTCTCTGTGGTTCGGGTCCCCAGAATGACCCTCCCTCTCAAGCGCCTCTTGTTGAATTTTTAGAGTTCCTTCTTCATTTGTAATCCAGGCAGGGAGGAGCACCAGGAGAAGGAGCAGCTTCGAAATGTTCAAGTTCCCAGCTGTGCTGTAAGCTCCAGAGTTGCAGAGCAGGGAAACAGTCAGCCCTGAACCCCCTCCAAAGGCCAATCCATTTACTTCATCGTTGCCCAAAGCCTCTCCAGGCTGGGGGGGGTGGGGGGTAAATCACACAAATAAAACCATCCTAACTCGGGGAACACAGAGGCCTATCTGCCTCTCCTCTGGCCACTGGGGGAGGGCAGACAATGGCTTGATGCTGCAGGCAAGTTGACTCAGTCCTAGCCATATTCCAGAGCCAATGGCCTGGGAGGGGGAGTGAGTAGGAAAACGAGAGCAGATGCACCTAATATGGGCGGCCCCAAACTCACTTGTTGCTGGCCTTTAAGCATGGTGAAGGAGAAGAAGGAGAAGAAGAAATAAGACAGATCTGAGAGAGGACCATGAGCCCAGCGCAGTTCTGCCCGAGAGCCCGGGGGAAAGAGTCTTTGCAGGGACCTGGATTTCTCTCACGGAGCCAGGCCTACTTCGACAGAGCCGGGCTGCTGACAAAGGAGAGACAAAGGACAGAGGCTGCCGCCTTCCAGGAGCTCCATCAGGCCCTGGGGAAAACGTGGGCTCAGAAACACAGCCCTGTCTCCTGCTTTAGCCCCAGAACAATCCAAGCAAACGGGCATCATTAACAGTCAATGGGTGCCTCTGCTCCCGTGGCACACACAGACACACACACAGACACACACACACACACACACACACACCACAGAGGCTGAAGGACAATGGGGGTCGCCCTGTGTTCAAGCTGAATGCACCGCCTGCCACTCACAGCAGACCTTGGACGGACTGCCTGTCTGCTTAGCGGGAAAGAAAACAAGCTAGTTCCACCCAGGATCAGCTGGCAGGGAGGGGGAACAGAGGGTGGGGGGAACAGCACTCAAGCCTCCATCAAGGTTGGAGCCAACCTAGGCCAGTTAAGGCTTCCAGCCGACTCTTGGCCACCAGAAAAGGCTGGGGAAACCCAGGTAATAGCAATAGCCCTTCCACTTGACAGCTGTCTCCTAAGTGGTTTACAGAGCCAGCATCTGCCCCCAACAATCTGGGCCCTCAATGGGAGAGCATTGCCGAGCCAAGCAGAGGGAGGCTCTCCTTCATCAGGTCCGAATCCTTGAGCTCTCAAAGTTGACGTTTCTCCTGGTCTCAGAAGCTCCTTAAGCAGAAGAAGTCAACGTCCAACGGGCCACGTAGCCCACCGAGAACCAAGCTTGATTTCAACAGTATCTTTTCTTTTCATGAGTCTCAACTGCTGTAGACTTAAAACAGCTGCGAAATCCTTCACCCACAAGAGCATTACGGATCTTACCGCTCTAAATGAACATTAACTTTCGAAAACTACCACTGAGTAAATCTCTGAAGCAAAATGGTTTGGAGAGGTTTGGAAGAAAGCGATTTCAGAACCGAAGATTAAAAAAAACCCTTGTTGAAAATCACTGAGGGTAGACGAGGACCAGTCATCTATTTTGCTGTCCTAGAAGCAATCAAGGAAACACATTGAGCTGGCATTTCTGGAACAGCAGTTTCTCAACTGTATTTTTCAGAAAGAAAGCAAAGTACAATAGTGAGCATTCAAATGGGGAGGATGGAGATCTTAGGCATCAGGAGGCTGAAGACAATTTCTTGTGCTTGGACTATCATAGATAATTTGGTAGGGCATCTGGCTAAGTCCTCTGAGCCATTCAAATTATTTTGCATCTGACAATTAGCCAAATGTGGTAACTGAAGAAACGTTGAAGATGTTTTGTCCCAGGTATCTAAAATGATTTATCAAAGTATTTTGGGCCCTTTTGTTCTGAGGGTGAGATCACTGAAAGTCCTTAGAAAGAAGACAAAACCCAATGCAAGAACATTACAGTTCAGGGTGGTATGTTCTACCCCAGAAAAACAGCCATCCACAGAGTACGGGCGAAGAAAACACCGTTGGATCCCGTCTTCTAGAGGAGGACAGTCTAGACCAGGGGTCTCCAACCATGGCAACTTTAAGACTTGTGGACTTCAACTCACAGAATTCCTCAGCCAGCTCTGTCTCCCCTTGCCTCTCCATTCTAAAACCCTAAACAGAAAGGAGACCACAGCATGCCTCAATTCAGACAGCTGCTGGCTCATCTTCCTTTGGGAAGCGACTGGAACAGACGGTGAGCTGCATTTCCTACATGGCACCGCATCCTCTTCTGCCACACACACACACAGGACTGAGGGTTGGGAGCGAAAGGAAAGAGGATGGCCAGCAGCAGGGGGGAAGGACCTGAAGGAGCAGGTCAGGGACAGGTCATCCCAGAGGGAATCTCTCTAGGGGGCTGCTAAGAGTTGACAGCAATCGGATAGTCAGTTATCAAGCAACACTTGAGTAAAGTCTCCACTTGCCGTTAGGAACCCCAAAACCCCAAAAGGAAGGTGTCTCTTTCTGAAAACCTCCAGAGATGGAGCACCCACTTCTGGAGGCAAATTCTTCCATTGGAGGAATTGCTCCCACCATTAGGAAATTTCTCCATGGTTGCTTCTCTCCTTGATTAGTTTCCATCCATTATTTCTCCTCTGGCCTTTTGGTGCTTAGGAAAATCGTCTTTGCAGGAGCCCCTCAAATATTGGAAAGCTGCTATTTTATCTCCTCTAGTCCTTCTTTTCATTAGATTAGACAAACCCAATTCCTGGAAATGTTCTTCATACGTTTTAGCCTCTTGCTAAGGCTTAATAAAGTGGTATGAGAACTTCACGTGATCTTGATTCTATCCCTCTATTAATGCAGCCTAGGATTGCATTGGCTTTTTTGGCTGCTAGGATTCCCAAGACCTGTCACAGTTACTGGCATTCTTGCCTATGTGCAAAACGTTACTTTTCTCTACACTGAATTTCATTTTGTTAGATCTGACCCAGTGTTCAGGTCTGTCAAGATCCCTCTGCATCTTCAGCCCATCCTTTGGGGGGTTGGCTATTCCTGTCAGCTTAGTGTCGTCTGCAAATCTGATGGGTTCCCCTTCTATTCCCTTGTCTAGATTATTTATGAAGATATTGAAGAGTACTAGGCCCAACACAGAACCTTGGGGTATCCCATGGCTTACTTCCCCCCTCCCTGTGGCTGTAGTTCCATAGTGATGACTATACGCTGAGCACTAATTAATAACACGGCAACTTGAATGAAAACTCCTCCATCAGGCTGCTCTCTGCATGTCAGCCAGGAGCCCTGTAACACCCACGGGGGCAACGTTTATTACACAATGAAGTTTTTGAAAGACTTAAAAGTGAGGTAATGCTTCTTCAGAATCAGTCATGCCACCTTCTGGCGATGATGTGAAGAGATTAAGAGGAGGAACTTAAAACGGAAGTTTCGGGCTCCCTTTTCACAGGCAGGCTGCAAGAGGCAGCGGCAGGGTCCCAGCCACGGCCCAGCGGGAGGAGAAAAGCAAGATTAAGCCCTGTCACCATGAACACTCTTCCCTCCTTCTCTTCCCAATTATGGAAGAGAACCATGGAAGAGAACAGCAGGTACTTTCAGTGTTTTACTCAGTTTCAGAGAACCTTCAAAACTGCTAACCGTAAACTTTATTTCGACAGACTGGTGTTTCCATATACAGTATTATACGCTAATGAAGTAATCAAATGAGCCAGAAGTAAATTATCCCAACAGAAAATGCAAAGCAGTGAAAAACCAAGAAGGGGCGAGTCAAAAATAAAATATTTATCTGTGTTGTTTACAGGGAAGGTTTTAAAAAAATGTTTATAAACAATCAAATAGTGATTGTTTATAAACAGACACAGAAGAACTAACTTTGTAACTAAGCTTGAAGTATCCTTTTTATTATTATGAAAACAACTCAAGTACTTTGTTTGGCATCTTTTATCAATGTAACACTGAGTATCAATTGTACAACACTACTAAACTGTAGCTCAGAAGTATTCTAAAGGGTTCACACCTTTTGCCTTTAGAGTCTTTATGCTAAAACAAACCAACTACCAATGAACTTAAATCCCCCAGTTCAAATAAGCTTTCATGCTCACAGGGAGCCTCCTTCCAAGAGAGAACAGCAATCCCTCCCAAAATAGTTTAATGCCGCTTCTTAAAGTGTGGTAAATAAAAATGTCAACAACTTAAAAATAACCCAACCACAGGGCAGATGGCAGCAACAGCCAGGAAGCAGTGTCTCTCTCAGAGCGAGATGGGTGGTACCCAAACTTGATAAATAAATATGAAAGAGAGGAAAAATTACACCTGGAAGCCTCCAGGGCAGCTACATTTATATGCACCCGCCTTTCAGAGCCAGGGGGGAGAACACATATTGTGAACTAGTTGTGGCTGGTTCAACAAACCAGGGCAATACAAAATTTCATGACATTTAGCAAAACTATCAACCCAGTCAAAGACCTTTCAACTAAAAATCTAGACAAGATGGTCCAATCTTCTCCCCGATGAGCCTGGGTGGTTGAGTGTGTGTGTTACCTTGTGGTTCAGCCTGCAGCAAACTGGCTCCGATTCAATCTGGTCACTGCACCTTGGATTTAATTTTGGCTGTTTAAACATTTGTTGCTCAAACCTTTCTAAGAAGTGCGCCTGGACCGCCTGCAGTGAAGTAATGGGATATAAATACTTTCTGAAATCAACAGGGCAACAGAGAACAAGGCCCTCGCCACAGCACGGGCTCCTGTAAGAGGGCCTTCCAAATCTTCACTGGAGCAAAGGAAAACACCAAATGCTGCCAAGGCAGGAAGCTCCCCTGGGCGCATGCTGGGTCAGTGCAAATAGTGGGCAGATTTCAGCTTTGCGGAGAAAACAGTATTCAAAGGTGCAACTGGACCAGCTTAATTGCGCGACTCCGGTTCTGACTTCATGCTCCTTTGTTAGAAGAGCCTCTTTTAAAATCCTTGCATTTTACATGGAAGCAACTTTATGGCCACTTGACTGGAGGCTCCGATTTTTGAGGCAGTGGCCAAAGAAGAGAGCAGGGAGTTAAGCCACGTGGTGGGCCTCTGCAGGCTATGATTAGAACAAATGAGGCCATTTAGAGGACTTTAACCATTTTATAATCGGGAGGCAGCTGCAATTCCAGTGACATTCTAAGTTGAAATAATTGGCAAATAAGAGCTGTATTTTCAACAAAGGCAATCAAAATGCAATCAAGGGAGAGAGTGGAACCTTTCCCAACAAGGCTGCCAAAATTACTGATATTAAGTACTATGGCAACACAGGCGAAAAAGGCCAAAAGGGATGGAAAGGCAGCCTCCGGCCTCCGCTGACCTATATAAACCACAAGCATGTGCCTTGGTTCTCACACTCGGGAGCCCCTCATCCTCGGCTCACCGCGTTTCACCTCCCCTTTCAAGACCAGGCTTTAACCAACATGACACCAACTATAATTGATTTGGCAAGAAAATCACAGAAGATTAGGGATCAAACATGCCAGTGACTGACTCGGCGCTGGTTGGCATATAAAATGCCATCCTACATTTCTGCTGAAAGTGTCTTTTGGGCCTCTCCCTCTGCTAGAGGGTGGCAGACAAATGCCAGCCTATCTGGAATGAGGCCTTTAAGACCAACCAAACCCATGGACTGATTTCTCTTTAGTCCAGTTGTATTAAGGTCACGTCAGACCTCAACCTCTAGATTTCGGGTATAGAGTCCAACAGCCTGGCCAGCTAGTAGTCAAATTCTTCTGCCGCATTTACTCTCTAGCTGAAGGGGGAAATTATTTGTTCTGGAAGGAAGGTCAATTGGCCCTGCAACAAGGGCAGGAAAGCCTGAAAAGGGCGGCAAACACATACCTGTCATGAAGCACTGGGGGTCTCTCCCTTCTGAGGACAGAATGATCCATGCTGGCAATGTTGTAACTCCCCTCTTAACCAAAGGAAGACTTTAAAGCTTGCCCTTTTTTAAAAAAAAAAAAAAGGAAGGAAGGAAGGAAGCCTGGTACCCCAAAGCACCACCGCATTTTAACCGATCACATGAGCCAGCGGAGCTGATTGGAAGAGGATAACAATTCACCAGTGGAGCCAGGCACCTCTTCTCCTCTGTGATGGGAAAATGAGGCCTTTGTTCCTGGACAAGGCGGCGCAGGGCAGAAGAAGATGCCCTATTCACTAGGATGCTGGGAAGCCATGATTGTCTCTCCTTCTCCCCCTCCTCCTGACATGCTCGCACGGGCTCCAGCCTCTGAAAGGGCAAAGGGTTCCCTCTGCATTATGGGAGCCCAGCACATGGAACGGGTTTCCAAGACCAGAGATCCATCGGGAGAGGAGCCCCTTAGCAGGAAAACTGTCATCCCTGAAGAGAGTTTCATGGGCAGCACTGAACAGCCCTGTGACAAAGCAGCTTAAGAAGCTCTGCTTAGGCTCCCTTTCTCCTGCGGTGACCCCTGGGGTGGTTGCCGGTTTTGCTTGCGGACAAGCCTTGCAAACAGAGATCCTCCAGCACCATATTTATTCTTTAGGATGGCTTCTATCCTGCTGGGATGCATCCCTTCGGCTCTGCATTCGGCACCAAACCCAAGACCCCCACTTTTACCCACCGGCAGCCTGGAGTCAGTCCATGCAAAACTGAGGCTGCTTTTCATAGCTGGCTGCTAATCTGATTAGTCAGTGGATCTGAATTGCAAAGAGTATCACTGCCTCTCCATCTTCCCCTTCTCCTTCCAAAAGGTGACACGGCTGCAGGAAAGGCCTTTGCTGGCCAGCACAAACTCCAGGAGAAGCATCAGAAATGGTGGCCTCTTCTCAGTTAGCAAAGATGAGGTCCCCAAAAGGCAGAGAGCAGAAGATGTAGCTCCAAACAAGTGCAAAACATTCTTTTTCTGCCCTTGACCTGCTCTTTTTTATATATAAAACATGCTTAATTTGGGGGGAGAACCCTTAATTCACTGTTGTGTGATGATCTATGCTATCCAGAAAGCTTCAGGAGGCAGCAGGTTCACCCTAGAAGGATCACATGATGTGACCAATGACTCCTCCACACAAGACTGACTTCCAGGCAGGGAAGAAACCGATGAGTAAGCAAATGGATGCACAGAACCCTGGGTGCAGGTTGCGCCGACATCTGAACCAGTCAGCTAAAGAGGGGACAGCCAAATGTGGGGCAGGCACTCCTCTGTCCCATCATAAAACCACATGCAGTCCTTCTGACCATAAGAAGCACCCAGGATAAATATATGCCACCTCATTTGCAAAGCACTCCTACCTGGCAAGGGCAAAACAATCCATTTCGGTATTTGAAGCCTCATGCAAAATGGCACCCAGGTAAAGCCATTACTTTGCAAACTGTCCTGTGTTTTTTTTTAACAAACCCTTCAAATACACACAGCAGAGGGGGAAAAGAGATCTGTAATAACAGCCCTGCCCTTTATGGGTAGGATTAAAAATTTAACAAGAGTTCAGCAGAGGTAACACTGGAGGAAGCACACAGTCAATTGTTAGAAGACGGTATGAAGGCAGAAAGCAGAAATAGGACCTAAGGATCCCGCAGTTCCTTTGCTCCTGCTTTTTGTGCTGCTGCTTATTTACAAAACAATGCCCTGCAAGGTCTGCCAGGAATGCCCTTCCAGGGCAACTCCATCCTCTGTGTGTGTAAAATAAGGGAATGCTTCCGGCAACAGTGAATGTTCAGAAGCTTTTGAGGAGAACAAAGAAAGGAGAACAAGGCTGCCCTCTCCTCCCTCTGGAACTTCTAATCTCCAAATTGCTCTTCACAAACCCAGCTGCTGCAGAGCAATTTGCATTTAGTCTGCCACACATTTCCAGGGCTGATCTAAAATAGGGTTATTTCAGAGAGACCTGCCCACCACGTGTCTCAGCCACAGGGCTTACCAGGGCGAGTTCACTGGCCAAAAACTTCACTCGTTTCATGGCTGAAATTTAGGAATGACATAATCCATCCCCCAAACGATCCGTCTGATGTGAAGGAAAAGCAATTCAAGGAGGAACGCACATAAAAGGAGGGGACTGTGTTGCAGAGAGACGTTTATTTACTGAACAAACCGAGGCACGTCCCTTCAGAGGGAGTCCCACTGAGTTCAATGGGATTTGCCTCCGAGCTGGCTGTGGTTATATTTTGTGAAGTGCAAGATGCACCGGAATGATAAAAGTTCGACGTTCTAAGTGCAGCCCTTCTCCTTTATCTGGCTGCTGATTTTCTTTCGTCTTCAGAGCTACTGTTGGCTTTGCTCAAGAGCCTAAAGAAAAGGGACTCTCTGGAACTGCTGCTGTGTGAGCTCAGCTGTTTGCTTGCAGACGGTTTTATTACATAATCTAGGGAAATCAGGAGTGCCAGTGAACGTTGGGCTTCCTTCCCTGTTTAAGACCAGAAGACGTCCCCTCCAGCAGCCAACACCCAGGTAAGCAGGGATCAACACCAGACAAACAATCCAACAAACAGAAAACAATATCCTAATCAAGGAACCACCAAGTAGAAACATATACTGGCGGGGCAAGTGACTGTATATAAACAGGGAGCAAACCCCACACTCCCTCTCACTGATGATGTTCCTTAGTTGGGTAATAAAATGTCTGTGAGCAAACAACCAAGCTCAGAGAGCACTTAAGAGATTTTTTTTTTACAGTTATCAATGCCTGCTACTAAATTCCAATGGTTGCTTTGTTACTGAAAGTCACCCTGAACAGCTGTTACCGAGGGAGGATATTGTGGATGGTAAAAATAGGCAATAAAAATACAAAACCATATTATGTGTCATTAAAAGCAGCAAAGATTACTCAAGACAAGCCATGGAGTCACTACTGCTGTGCTGAGCATGAGTTTGTGCTGAGAAAATTACCCTAGAGGAATACTTAATTGAATACCTTCAATGCTAAACTTTAAAATCTTCTGGTGACCTTCTGCTTGAGTTCACCCAAAACTCTGCTGAAATGTTTTGTAACCGAAAATATCTTACTAATGTGCTGATATGGAATGAAATGCATTGTTATTGTTCTTGGTATTTTCAACAGGGTTGAGCAGTTTGTGGCATAGCATTATATATGAAATTAATCTAATGTCAAAAAGGTCCTATCATCACCTTAAAATGAGTTACATTGGAATGAGAGAGGCAGAACTAAAGCCTACCATTTTATATAACCAAATCCAGGCTGGCTCTGCCATTAGCTTAAAGCTGTTGAAAGCAGGCAGCACATAAATTTTCTAAATAAATAAAATCCGTGCGTGCAATTAGTTAGCAGAAGCAATAAGGACAAAGCCAAGCACTTCAGTTTCACACAGACACCATTTTATGTAATACTCAAATGGTTACTCACAGACTGTCTCTCCACATCATCTTTGACACAATACAATGCTTTCCCAGCTCTCTGCGCACCTGCAAGTTGAAGAGAAAAAACAACAACAAATAGAAACTCTCATTAATTTGGAAAACTGCTTTGAGCCCTTCTCTTGGCTTTTCTGTTGATCTGCCATCAACACCTAGGTGTCTCCAGAAGCACAGGAACATTTAATACATTGGGGAGGCATCTCTAGGGGGAGGCTGGGGTATTACAGGAGACTGGGGCCAGCAGGGATGTAATGGCCATCAACCAACCCACCTGGGAAGCTGTAGGCAGTTCAAGCTCTTTGGAATCAGACTGCTCTGCCCAAGAACTGGGGCCAAGAAGTCCTTGCCCTCCCAATCCCCTTCTGTCACATGGAGCTTTTCCCCCTTGAGCAAAGATTGGTAAGTGTGGAATCCCCTTCCACATTTTCACCCAAGTCCAAATAAATCTGTACCCAGAAGGGTCTATGCAAGCATCGCTGGAGTCTGAACTAAAAGAGCTTCTTTTTCACAACGATCTTTTCAAAGCTACTTCTGCTACACCGTCAATTAAGAGATGAGATGAGATGAAAGCACTAGACTGGTAGAAAGCAGCTGACTAGAAGTTGGGAGACCATGAGTTCTAGTTCTGCCTTTAGTATGGAAGGGTGACTCTGGACCAGTCACGTTCTCTTAAGTCCTAGAAGATTGAAAGGGCAAACCATTTCCCCAAAAGTTGCCAACGAATCTCCATGGATTTGCCAGTGTAGCTGTCAGGAATCCAGATTGACTAAAAAGCACCCAAAACCCAGGGGAGAAGGGAAGGAGATAGTATCTCCATTGGTAATCTAGTAAACTTGCAAGATTTGTTTCTCTCGCCATGTACATGTATACATCCGAACTAGACTGTGTTGTTTCTCCGCGTCATATATGTGGGTATATGCATAAATTTGTAATTATTCATTTATTTTGTCATGTTTACTTAGTGTATATTAGAGGTGGAGACCCTTTGAGAGCTGTATGCAATGAAATTTCATTTTAATGTGACACAGTGATTCTAAATTATTCTTCTAAACAGAAAGAGTTCAAAATCAGTTTTTCCCATCAAAAACCTCTTGGTTGTCTCAGACCACTAACTAGCACAGATACTGAATATGGTAGCTAAGCTGCAGGCACAGCTTCCTCTAAGCCAATCCTTCAAGGTAATTTAAAGGTTTCTTGCAAGTATTCCTTGGATATTTTCCAGCCAAATGAGCTGCCAGAGAATGAATCTGGATCTCTCTTTTAAGAGATCAGCTGAGCCTTTAACTATGGGAATGAATGGCCCGTTTCACAAATGTGCCACTGATTTCGGATGCACAGAGAGCCACTCTAGCCAGCCTGGTGGGTTTCTCTGCGTGAAGAAGGGCTTTGGTAAAACTCCCCAAACAGCCCACGACGTGTCAGGACACCAATGGGGGTCATCTTAAAGCTGAACAAACTCTTCCGTGCACAGCAGGTTGTTACAGTTAAGTGTGAAGGCGAAAGAAAACAGGTCTGGACAGTTTTAGCTTGATAACTTAATCCCTAGCCAGCCATTTCATTTTTTTCACAAGCACTACTTGTTCCTGAAACAAGTTAGCTGCAGGCACCCTGAAGAACAGCGTGTCACCCTCAATCACATTGGGTCTGCCAAAATACCCTCCGTTTACCTAAGTGACTGCATGCTTTTTAATACAGTTAATTTATACATAATGGGATACTCGAAACAAATAATAGGCGGAAAAAAGACTCTTGTGCAGCCTCGGATGATCCAGCTTTGTGAAAGTTGGCTGCCCTTGTTTGCCAAGAGTGAATCTAACTCTGGGCTTCCGTCGCTCCCAAAAAGTAACGGGGTAGTTTGCTGGTGACAGAGGCATCTCCTTGAGGGTTTTCTTGACAACAGAGCAGGTATTTCTCCCCAGGACAGCCCTTTCATTCAAGAGATCTTTTCTACCTACAGCCTTGGGGTTTTCTGCTGATCACCCGCTGAAAGTATTCACCACCTCACCCTTCTAAGCTGTTCAACTTCAGTTAAATCCCATACCCTGATAATTTTACTATCTTTCTGGAAAACTGGATCTAGTCAATACGTTAAACCAGATGATTTACGTTTCTTTCTTAGTAGGAACCCATGATGGAGAATCATTCAGAGATGGTCCTTACATATTAGCCAAGGAGGCCCCGAAAACCACATGGAGAAGCACTTTTCAAATGCAGTGGTTCTACCCACTGTCCCGCTGAACACAGGGCTTCCCTCTCACTCTACCCTCCACATACTGGTTGAAAAAACTGAAGAGAAGGGAGGCATATTTACTGATCATTAAAGAACTCAATGGCTTTCTAAAGAATCAAAAGGCTACCAGATCATGTCATAAAGACACCCTTCCCAGCAGTATTTTTAAAATGCAAACATGAGGCTGGTTGATTAATTTCTCACAACAAAGGCATTTTGGCAGCTCTTCTTGCAATCAGGGCGGGAATGGGTCCTTTATAGGTTTGCTGTAATTGTTCCTCCTAATCAGAACAGGCTGGTGCAATTTAGATTTTTGAGCTATGAACTTCCAAGCATCTTAATAAGGCGCCCAAGAACACCATCTGCAAAATCAGGTATTAGACTCTGAGTCCAGGCACAAACGATCCTAATTTCTACTAGGAAAAGATCCACAGGGGAAGAGAGAAAGATGAGCACAACCTGTGTAAAGAATCAAGGATTTTACCCAAGTCTAGTTAGCTTCAGGCCAAGACCGAAGATTGTTATTACAGGCTTTGGAGTAACAATGGTGTACCATTGCCAGATGCACAGCTTAATGCCAACCAACAGCCAGCTTTTCTTTGCTCAGGTACAACATTAATACCCCCCTCCGATACGGACTGTTATTTGGCTAGAGAAGAGATCCTCCCCTTGGCCCCAAACAAACATTTCCTGCCACAAACATTATTGTACCTTTTCCCTAACTGTTTATGAGCTGTGTTACAGACCCAGCTCCCAAGCTGCCTGACAGCAACAGAAGCCAGCCTGTGTGCCAATTAAAGACACCCCTTTAGTGCTGGAAGTGCTGCAAATAGGGGAGGAAAATATCCAGAGAAATCTATTGCAGCTCAAAACGTAGCTGTCTTGCAAAAGGTAACAAATTTTGCAGGAAAGAACCCTGAGGAATAGATTCTACCATAAAGGTTAAGTAAACAATACTGCCACATGCTTCCAAAATAAGAACTGAACTAGCTGGCTAGACATTCAGACATGCAACCCTAAAATACTGCACAGCAATATGCATTCTATATATAGGCTGGCTATGTTTCCCTAGTCAAGCCGCTTTTTTGAAAGAAATGACTCGATCTTGCAGGGGTTCAGGAAGAAAAGAGAGGCAGAACTCACAGAATCACAAATGGGACTTAAGCCCAATATTTCATCTTTTGGGCTCCTCGCCTTCTCATTCCCAATCCTGCCTCTTCCCCACACATGACGGCAATAAACACACCAAAAACAATGGCCACCTGCCATATCAGTGCAAGAGATGTGAGTCTCCACTGAAATCCACTGGAAACTGCCAGCCTCTTATTTCAGGCTGTAACTTATTCCCTCCAAGCGTGCTTAGCGCTTCTAAGGGGACGCCGCCAATTGATTTACTATCCCTCATTTTAAAAGGAACAATACAGATGCCCCCCTGCACCTCAAAGGAGCCGCATGTAGCAAGCAGTGAAGGGTGCCAGCAAGAGAGGATGAAACCTGGCAAAAAATTCTCTGCCACCCCCTTCAGAGTCTCTGAATGCCAGCCACCCTGCTGGCCATCGCTCTCAGGGTGGTAGCCCCAAAACACCAGGATACAAGACCTGGTGGCCCAGTGTACAGAATCTCTCCCTGCTCATACAAGGCACAATTATCCGTGCAAGGATCTTACAGCTGGATGCCCAAGAGGGCACTGCGGTGGCCCAGCACAGACCAGCACTGACCACCCAGACCAGACCAGAAAATTCATCCAGATTCTGTCACCTTATCAGCTGCATTGGGAAGAGGTTGGAGTAGCTGTTCCCTTCCAACTATTACATTCTAGGATCACTTCATACTAGCAGTTTAGATCGCATTTCCTCCAATTCCCTTCAAGTGATATTAGGTCTTTGTACCCAGAACTTGCTGTGCTGAAAAAAAAAATCACCTTTATAGCTCATCAAATTGCTCCTTGTGTCTTCAAAGCAAATATCTGTATAGATCTCTGCAGGGAAAAATTGGGTGTGTGTGTGGAATCTCCACTAATAAATGAAAGAAGGGAAGTGTGAGAGAGAAATTAGTGATTTAGGAAGAGAAAATCTAGCAGTCCAGCCAGAACATTTAAGCTCTGATTTTCAGCAGTGGAAGATCAGCTCTAGCAGAACTGCTCTGTGCTGTTGTGAGGCCAAAATTAAGACCTGCATTCGAATCTTCCCCCTGGGCCCCAAACACCTGCTCCCACTCAGAAACTGGCAGTGCAAGAAAAAGCCAATTCACCTCTTACAAAAGAGAAAGACTCTTTTAATTGCATAACTCTTCTGCTTTACAAGGGGGAGGAGGAGGAGGAACGGGTGATTCTAAGAAGTTACTGCATTATGGAATCTACCAAATATACTGAGCAATCATAAGACAATATAGTCATCGTCTGTAATTAACCACAAGCCAACTCTTTTCTCTTAAATGTTAAAAAGCCCACTTGGAGTGCTGGTGTCCACTATTCCCTTTACACAATTCCTGTGCTTTGGTGGTGTTTGCTAGGACCTTACATAACTGGTTTATGTGGGTCATAGAAAAGCTTTTACTCTGACAACGTTAGGGCCCTTCTGTTAGGTGGTACTAGGAGGGAGATACTAAATCCCTGTCTCCATTCAGAACAATTGTGCCCTCCTGGAGATGGGGTACTGATTCACCAATATTACAACCATGCACACAGCATTTATATTGCACCATTGCTAGATTTCCCAAATCAACCCGTGCATTTCTATTGCCTGGCAAGATTCCTACATAAGAGATCCTGTAGCAAAAATCTGCAGCATGTAACCAGGAAGATGCTGGTGCTCATAATGAGTTAGCAAAACAGCACCCCCCCCCCCCGCCCATTTCCGTACAGTGTGTGTTTGCTCATTTCATTATCTGCCTTTGGCAACTGCTTTTATACTTACTTATCCCATGTATTTATTTACTTGCCTTATTTACTACTTTATTTATTTGCAACTGCATGTAGCACCCATCTGTGATAAGGGATTTGTGTGTGTGTAAAACTCTGTAAGGAAGTAGATCCTGGCTAGCACAGCAGCCTTCCACGAAAGAAGCACCAGAGCCTACGTTGCAAGACTCCAGATTTTCTCTCCTGAAAGGAGGTTTGAAACGCAGCTCTTTCTCCCCCTCCCATAGGTAACCCGACTAGCAATGAATGCCAGGAAGGAATTACATTTCCAGTACAGACTGAATGGGAAAGTTCTGTCTCCACCCTCGAAGGGGGCAGAGAAAGTGATGTTGCTGAGCAACTTTTCAGAACTTGGCAAAAGGGCCACACGCTCCAATACTTTTCCAACTGCTTAATTACTATTCACAATGCTGGTTTTGCTCTGCTTCTTAATGGATTAAATGCATATGCTTGCATGTATATATATATATGTGTATATATATATATGTGTGTCTATGTTTGTATGCATGTGTGTACATATATATGTGTGTGTGTGTATACACATATTAAAGGAAGAAAACTTCCTCCGCACAGAGCAGTGGCCAGCTCAGTTTAATAGAATAAGCTATTTTCCATTAACCCATTAGCTAAATTTAGTTTGTTTCCACCTTAATTTATTGAAGGAGCCAGAATGGACTGCCTGATACAGTTAAGCCAACCAAGGTTTACAAACAAAACAGACCTTTGGATAACCCAAGAAATCTCTTTATCAAATATTCGATTCAGCCACAGACTGACTTTTTGAAAACCATTCTCTTGGCCATAATCCCCTCACCCCAAATCCGGCATGTGGAGCACAGATTTATAAAGTAAGCAATTAATCCCGGCAAACATTTGTTAATAATAGTAAAGCCCTTTTTGCCTTTCTCCAAAGGATCAAATAAATTAAACAAACTTTGCAACTGGCTTTAGTCATGTGGAACAGGTCAGAGGTTTGCTTACAATCACCATCCGTTCATTTACATTCATTGTCTTTGGCTTTTTAAATGTGGATAAAGAGAATAACCACCTTCCCCACTGGATTTTTCAATGGCATTTTAACTTTATTTGGGGATCAGCTGGAAGGGGAAAGGAGGGACAGGCTTTGATCCCATAATACAGGTGGTCCTCGACATACAAGTTCATTTAGTGATCATTCAAAGTTATGATGGCATTAAAAAAAGTGACAGGACCATTTTTCATGCTTATGACTGTCGCAGTACCCCCATGGTCGTGTGATTTACACCTGGATGCTTAACCGACTCACATTTATGACACTCAGTGTCCCAGGGTTCACGCAATCCCCTTTTGTGACCTCCTGACAAGCCAAGTCCATGGGGGGAAAGCCAGATTCGCTTAACAATCGTGTGACTTGTTGAAGAACCGCTGCTATTCACTTAACAGGGCAAGAGAAGTCATAAAACGGGGCAAAACTCGCTTAAAAAATGTCTCACTTCCCTACATAAATTTTGGGCTTCGCTGTGGTTGTACGTTGAGGACTCCCCGCATTCAGCTCTTCCTCCTCCTAGTTGAGAAGCCCCCATTTCAAGATGCAGCCTGTTTTGGGGAGGGGGCGAGGGGGAGCGCAAACTTTCTGTTCCTGCCTCTTAGCCACTCTCAGACCCAGGGCCCAGAAGCATGGTCCATGGAGTCCCTTGGAACCAGAGCCCCCCCCTCCTCCCCCTGGCAGTATCAGTTATAACGGTCCCAAGCCGGGCAGCCCCCCATAC
>JANHFN010002127.1:129465-144047 GCA_032468175.1 Toxicocalamus goodenoughensis
AATGCTCTGATGGTCATTTTGAAAAATCCTTTCTTAGTGAGCCCCTAGAAGCCAAGAGGAACATAGGTGCCAAATTTTAAGTTTGTGGGCTTTACAGGTCTGTAGATTTTGTGATGATGCATGAATGGTATTTTGATTTTATATATATGCAGATTTGCGTGTAGCCTCAAAGTTTGCATTTTGGAAACTCCTGGTGTTTTGTAAAGCTCAATTAATGGTGGATTGTAACAGCCCATGACTGTCTGCGGTCTCAGGCCATGTTCTTCTGCAGGGAGAGATCTTGCAAGGGTTGTGGTCCCTCACAAAGGCCCAGGGGCCAGGAAGGTTGGCCTCTTGGCAGAAACAAACATCAGTGCCCTTCCTTTCTGCCCCCGAGGAGACGCAGGAGGGTGTGAGTGTCAACCGAGCCGCCTTCATGACTCAGTCCTTGGGCAGGGCCTGGAATTCCTTCGCCCGAGTGAAAGATGTTTTCTATTAGCACAGATTTTCCTGCAGGAGCCTCCCGTTGACAAGGGACTTCAGTGTGTCCCTTGTGTGGCTCTGGGGGCAGAAGAGCAGAAGTGCCCTCCCTCCGACTCAGGCCGTAAATAAACTTCGGTTAGAATGGAGAGCGTGTTCCTTGACTTTTTTTTCTTTTAGCAAAAGGAAGCCTTTGCCGTTATGAAAAACTATCCGTTGCAGTTAATAAATGGAAAGGTGGACTCTTTTTAAAAAAATAAATAAATCCGTTTTCCACACAGAGAAATGTTTCTGTTGGAAAGAGATCCGGAGGGTTTGCTGCGGGAGCAAACACAGCTCATAGGAAAGGCTGCAACTGAGGTGGTGTTTCCATTCTGAGTTCCTGTAAAGCCTGAAAGGAGCCACTGCTTACGACGTGGCCGTCTGTCCTGGTGGCTGCAGTTTAGGAGGGGCTGAGAAAGCAGAGAGCCTGGAGGGTGATGGCTGGTTTTTCCCTTATCCCCCCAGGCCAGCTTGACCACAGGCCTCTCGGCGAGATCCACCCTTTTCCTCCCAAGATAATTCTGCCACAGTATTTACATCTAGGCGGCCCAGAAATATCCTCAGTGGGGTTTGAAGCTTTTGTCTCCTTAGAATGTCAGCATCTGCTCAAGTTTAGCTTTGCTGGTGCAGCTCTGTCCAGCTCCTGGGTGGCTCTCAGTTGTCACCCAGGAAAGCCAAGACCATCTCACTTTGACTAGACAAAAAGCATTTTCTCAGCTCTTTTAAGAGATGTGGACTTCAGCTCCCAGAATTTTCCAGGCCGGCTAGGATGTCCTGGGGGTTGAAAAAGAGGGAAGTCCTCAGGTTGAGAAACATTGGGCTAGCAGGAGTCTCCAAGCATGGCAACTTTAAGACTTGTGGACTTCAACTCCCAGGATTCCTCAGCCAGCAGGTAGAATTCTGGGCATTGAAGTCCACATCGTTTATAGTAGCTGAAGCCAAGAAACAGCTGGTTGAGCAATTCTAGAAGTCCACAAGTCTTAAAGTTGTCCAGTTTGGAGAGCCCTGGGCTAGAGGAACTGACATCAAGAGAGCAGGAGATAGTCTTATCTGCAACACCAAGGAATCATTTCTTCTACGGGCAAGATCTGGCAGGCATCGTAGAATAGTCCCCTGAATTTTGAGAAGGGGACTTGGTGGGCTTTGCTCTGTTTCTTGAGCTTCTGGTGGGCTTCCTTGGCACGAGGAGTTCCCTTGAGGACAGAAGTGGCGCTTATAGGCAACAGATTCTCACCTTGAAGTCTGATCAAAGATGGTTTTGTACTGTCTCCCACTATTCGTACTTGCACACGAAGAGTATGTTGAGTTGTCCACGCATAGGTGCTTCCCTTGTTCTTGACAAATTCAGACATTTTCTTGGTAACAAAGTAAGAGATAAAGGAGAAGACACGAGTTGAGGAGAATAACCTGTTCACAACACCCAGATTTATTTTTGATAATGGCCTAGCTCTCTTTCCAGGTAGCTTTAGGTTAGTTATGTAGAATTTTTGATGAAGAGCCATTTCTGGTGAGGTGAAAATGCAGTTTGAATCTCTCTCTATTGTGCTAAGACCTGTAAAAAGGAAATGAAACGGATGGTTCAGAACCAAGACAAGGGCCTTTTAAAGCTTATAAACTCTGGTTATTTCCTCTCGAGCTCCGTGCTGGGCCTTTCGACGAATTCCAGATTGCTACGATGCTGAAAGAGATCCTGAAAGGGTTGGACTACCTGCATTCAGAGAAGAAAATCCACCGAGACATCAAAGGTGTGTAAAAAAAAGAGGGAGAGGAAAGGCCTCTTTGGGACCAGAGGTTTCTCTTCTCCTTAAATTAAGTCTCTCTTCTCTTCTCCTCCTGGCCAGCTGCCAACGTCTTGCTTTCTGAGCAAGGAGATGTGAAGCTTGCAGATTTTGGGGTTGCTGGACAACTGACCGACACACAAATTAAGAGGAACACTTTTGTAGGAACGCCCTTCTGGATGGCCCCCGAAGTCATCCAGCAGTCAGCCTACGACTCAAAAGTAAGCTCCTTTTAGTAGGCCTTGGAGGGTCTCTTCAATTTATATAAGGACATTGGAACAGCTGGTTATAATCCAGAATTGTAGCTCATTGTGTAGTGGGATTTCTTTTGAATACAGGTAATCCACCAATGAGGGCAAAACCAGCTCTAGCTAATTCCCGTGCAAACCCACCTAATTAAAGTGTAGGATTCAACCTCCCCCTATTAGTGCAGGTCACATTTACCGATTCAACGTGATTGAATTGTTATGAGAAAAAGTCTTTGGCTCTGGCAGACACCAGCTGAAGTGTCCTTGGCTCTCATGGCTCATAGTCTTGATGTCTGGAGCCTAAATTCCACCCTGGGTTCTTTGGCAAGCTGAGAAATAGTACTAGTCACAACAGCATAAGTGCGCTTTGAACTTGACTGCCCATTTTCCAGGCTTCCTGTTGACCTCAGTTCCACATAATCTCCTTGCACCTATCCGCTCGGCTCTTTCTTCCCCGGGAGTAAACGTTCCCACTGCCCAGGGTACTAAAACTGAAGGGCGTTTGCACATAGCGGTAGCTGAAAGATGCTCCAGAAACCCGGAAGAGCATCGACTCAGATCACGCAATTCAGGTTAAAACCCACAAATTTGAACTTGACTTCGTTCAAAATAGCCGGCCGGGTTCTCTTCTCTGCAGGCGGATATCTGGTCTCTTGGCATCACCGCCATCGAACTGGCCAAAGGGGAGCCTCCAAATTCAGACATGCACCCGATGCGAGTTCTCTTCCTCATCCCTAAAAACAACCCCCCCACCCTCGCCGGAGAATTCAGCAAACCCTTCAAAGAGTTTATCGACGCCTGTCTGAACAAGGACCCGACGTTTGTGAGTATTCCCAGATCTGGAGGGAGGTCCATCTTGTGGGGAAACCTGCTTTAAAAAAATGTATCTCCATGCATCACCAGACTTGCAGGAGATTGAAGGCTGCCGTCTTCTCTGTGCCCAAAACACAGCAGGATAACTTTCAGGCATTGTTGTTGTTTTTGTGGGTTGACATAGGATGTTTCAAACCACACAGGATGCTTGGAGCATGCCGAAGAATGAATCAGAGACGGCTGAAGCTTAATTTTGAGTCAGATTCTAGATGAAGCATGCAATAAAAGTTTTGTAGTGAGTGTGGTTGGGTTGGCAAAGTTCACACTTCACTCAGAAGTTAATGTAGGTGGGCAGCTGTTACAGATCACTAGAAAACATCTGTTGACCCATGAATGCCGGTGAAAGAACATTAAAAAGTTTAGTCTAATCGTTGCTCTTGGAGAACTTGCTGTCCAGGCCAATGAAACTTTGGGTCATTGCCCTGGAGTGCAGGAAGAGTAGACTTGTTTAGATCTCAAGGCCTTCTGAGGATTCACTTTTGGGACGTGAACTTCCACAATGATGGTTAGCATCAACGTTAAATTTTTTTTAATGTTATTTGGGGTGCTGAATGAATTTCCCAGAATGAAAGGTAAATTAATATAAACAACAGCCAAAAAAAGCAAGATGTATTTACAAGATCAGGAGTCAACTAGAAACGGAAAGAGACAATTCACCGCAGTCAACTCACTGTGGGACAATTCAACAATTCAATTTAATTATTTAGAAGAATTAAAACATTATTTTAACTTTTGCCATCCACGTTTCATTTTGTCCCTCCTTTCTTTAACAATTCTATTCCACAATTCTATTGAAGGAACGATTCTGTTCCTTCCATGTTAGAGGAACTCTTGTTCTGCGTTGAGTTGTCCCACAGCACATTGGCCACGATGAGTTGGCCATGGCAAGTTGGCGTAGACCCAACTAGAAGGCCCCTCGAGAAAGTATGTCTTGAGTGGGTTCCGGAGGAGCCCTTCTGCAGAGGAAGGCCTTTGGAACCAGTTGCCCCTAGAGTTAAGAACTGCCACGGACCTCTCTGCCTTTCGCCGTGCCCTCAAATCCCACCTATTTGTTTTAGCCGGTGACCCCTAGCCTGCTTTTTAACTTTTTTAACTTTTAGGGTTTTACTGGGGTTTTAATTTTTTGGGGCTTTTTAGGTCTTTTAATTTTTAGCCTGTAATTAATATTTTCTTTTAGGATGTTTTTAAATTTTGTATTTCATGTTTTATTGGGCTGTTCACCGCCCCGAGTCCTTCGGGAGAGGGGTGGTATATAAATTAAATTGAATTGAATTGAATTGAATTGAATTTCCCCACCCCTGGGCTTTCCTCCCATGGTGGTTGAGCGTGAGAATTTGATCTGCTGGTCTTTAGTGGAAGGAGGCCATCCCTTCGATCTCCTGCCCTCGTCCATCTCCAGCGCTTTGGGGCCCTGCTGGAAAAAAAACCAAATCAACACTCCATATCTTTTGCAGCGTCCCACGGCCAAGGAGCTGCTGAAGCACAAATTCATCCTGAAGAACGCCAAGAAGACCTCTTACCTGACGGAGCTGATTGACAGGTTCAAGAGGTGGAAAGCGGAAGGACACAGCAGCGACGAAACTGACTCGGACGGCTCGGATTCGTGAGTCTGGGTAGTGGGAAGGGGGGCTGAAGGACCAGCTGGGCCTCCATGCACCACGGCGGTCCAGATCAGGAGGGCCTGAGCCCCCTTGTGAAAGTTCCTAACAAGCCCACCTTACCTGGTTCACTAATGGATTGATTGACTTTGCCCTTCCTTGCCTCTCAGCGAGTCTAGCAACAAGGAGAACAATTCCCATCCCGAGTGGAGTTTCACTACCGTGCGGAAAAAGCCAGACGCCAAGAAAGTGCAGAACGGAACGGTAAGTTTAGCCGGTATATTTACTACTACTTCAAAAGGGATCAAAAGGATTTATTCGGCTTTTATCAGACGAGAGAACAAGCCTCTGGGGTTTATTTATTGCTTACTGTCAGTTGTCCACCTCTGCATTATTCGTATCCCAGATATCCAAGAATATCTGTTTAAAAAAGCCCTTAAAACCTTAAAGCCACCATTCCCATGAAGACATTCCCAGATTAAGAGGGTGCTTGGAAGTCATTTGTGGGCAAGACTCTCCTGCTCTCCCACCTGGAATTACCAGCTGGGTAGAACTTGCCTGCGGAGGCTTCGGACTTGAGATTTCTCAGTTTCTGGGCGCTTGAAAACATCCCTTTTCTGACCTTCTAGGACCAAGACTTCCTCAAAACCTTGGGATGTTTGACCCTGATCATCAACCCCGTGTTTGCAGAGGTGAGTCTCTTGACCCCTTCGCCCCCCCAAGGCTGCCGCTGAAACCCCTCACCCCGCTCTCTTTGCCCCCCCTCCCCGCTCAGCTGAAGCAGCAGGACTCCAACAACGCCAGCAAGAGGCAGGCCATCGAAGAGCTGGAGAAGAGCATCAGCCTGGCCGAAGCCGCCAGCCCTGGGATCACCGACAAGATGGTGAAGAAGCTGATGGAGAAATTCCAGAAGTAAGATTTGGGATGAGGGTTTGGGTTTCAGCGGCAGCTAGTCCTTGACTTACGACCAGGATTGAGTCCCAAATTTCCATTTGCTAAGCAAGAAGGAACTGTTCAGTGAGTCCTGTCCCAGGTTAATGGCCTCTTTCTTGCCGCAGTTGTTAAATTAGTAAACTGTTAAACAAATCTGGTTTTTCCATGGACATTGCTTGTCAGAAGGTCGCAAAAGGGGATCACGTGACCCTGGGATACTGTGAGCGTCATAAATGTGAGCCGGTCTGAATTTCGAGCACTGTGATGACCCAAAGGGTCGTGGCACAAAGGCAACACAGTCGGATAATCAGTAGGAGTCCCTTTATTCGCTCCAACTTTGCCCCCAGTGTCCAGTTACCTTCTGGACTGGAGAAAAACTCTCCCAGGAACAGCCTTTGACTGCAGAGATTCAAGTCCAAAACATGGTCAACACAAACTGTATCTATCTTATAGTCCAAACAAGGTAAAATGAGGTAATTAGTCTGACAAGGCAGGAGAAGGAATTCCAGAGGTGAAGGAATGGCAGTAAATCAACCCGGTTGAGAGGATGCCAGGAACGCAAATAACCAAAATCAACACAAGATAATCTCACGTTTGTTCCCAGAAGGCTCTCAGCTTGCATCTCTTTTAAACTCCCTTCCCAGGTGTGGCTAATGAAAGGAATCAGGGCCCTTTCCTCCCCCGTAAGCCATGTAACTCACGTTGCTCCCTTCTCCATTCCTCCCTGCATACCCTAGGATGAAGAGGGGGTGGGCCTGGGTCTTCCTCCAAACTCCCTCTCCCTTGTTCCACCTCTCTCTTGCTCTGCCCAGCCGGACTTTGCCCTCCCCGGTTTCCTCCACAGCCAACGGAGCCACACTCCCGCTCCCTGTCAGCCGTTCGTCTTCCTCCTCAGATTCAGACTCTGACGGGGCAGGATAAGCCCAGGGATGCTGCAATGGTGTGAAACACGGTCTTGAGCCCTTTTTCTTCGGGCCACTGTCACGTCAAATGCCCATGGAAAGGACTGCTGATCATCATACCTTCTTTAGCGGAAGACACCCCCCCCCCCCCAATAGCTGGGACTCCCTGATGGAATCTCCCCTCCCGGCCTTTTCTCCCCAGGTTCTCTGCCAATGACTCCTGAGGAAGGACAAGCCCCCCACTCTCCCCCAGGATGCCGTCCCGCCCGGACACAGCTCCTCGCAGCCCACCAACCCCTCCTCTGGCTCCGCTCGGCTCCTCCTCCTCCTCCTGAGTTCCTTGTGCCTTTCGGGATCATCGCAATAGATGTTTTTTGATGATCGCGGATTCGGATTTAAGGATTTAACTCCACTCTTTTGTAAATGGCATCCATGTTTTCTGTTTATTTCTTTCCTCTTTTTTTCTTTTTCTTTTGTAAAGAACGACTCTTTAATATTTTAGTTCCCAACTTCTCTAATCCAGCTCGAACGAGATGAAAACCGCCTGTGCCGTTTGCTTCTAGGTGCAGTTGGGAGCTGTCAAATTGCCAGGGTGGATCGGCCTCCTCCATAAATCTGGAGCCTTTTTTATTTTTGACTTTTACTTTTTAACTTCGTAGAAAACAACATTTTGGGAGCGTTTTGAGTTGGTCTTCTCCTGTGCCCGAGTTGCAGCTCTCCCCAAGCCCCCCCAAAGCCAGAACCCAGCACATCCATCACGTTGAGGAGTGAAGGCTGTGTGGAAGCACTTCTCCGTTGAGCCCTGTTTGGGCCCCACCATCTTTCTTTGGGCCCCATGCCGAGCATGAGGAACTGGCCCCAGCCGCCTCCGCTCACTTGGGGTTTGGCACAGTGTTTTATTTTTTGGGGGGTTGCCTCACCTCCACCTGAAAGCAATACATCAACAGCTTGGCCAGTTACCCTGTAACTCCATGTACAGTTTGTACGTGTCCCTTTTGTAGAGCCACACATCCCAGCAGCGGCAACAGGGCCAAGGGGTTGGGTCTCAAAGAAAACCAAGATGGCAGCGGGGCCCACGCCTCTGAAGCCCCCTCCTCTTTTTATGTTTGTTTGTTTTTTAAAAAAACATGCATTGCACATGATGGGTGTGGCTGCAGTTGCCATTTTGGTTCCCTTGAGCCCCCTGACACCACCACCACCCCCATGAAAGAAATGTTCATCATGGTAAGAAATTTTAAAAAGCAATATGGTTGAAATATGGTTTTTGGGGTGGGGGGTTGGCAATAATGGACCGAATTCGACCGAGTTGTTTCTCCTGGAGTAAAATTGGAGAAAAAGGAGAACCTGTTCTGTCTTGGCCGTGTCCGAGCAGTACCTGAAATTGTGTCACCAGCGTTTTTGTGGGTGTGGATTTTTTTTTTTTCCTCTTGTAAGATATTGATAGACTTACGTTCTTGAAGTCCTTTACATGCATCAACAGCTGTTTAATTCCCCCCTCCCTTCCGACATGTATTTTTAAATATCTATTTACCAGTTAATATGCAAATAATTTGAGTTATAGATATTCTTTTACGGAAAAAGATAAGTACTTTGCAGTACAAGAGGTGATTTTTTTTTTCTTTTTCAGAAAAGGTAGAAGAAATTATAAACTTGCTTTCGATTATATATTTATGGTACTGTTGAGATGAGGTTCTCTCTCTTTTTCCTTTTCAACCCAGTTTGTATATTATGCTATTGAAGTGTATTGTATTTCCGTCTTTAGTTGTGGAAGTGTGGGTGTAAATTTATTTTTGATAAAAAGTCTGGATATGTTTAATTTTATAGTTCAGATCTGCACATTATTTTTTTTTTGGTTTTGCACAACCTTCATTTTAAAGGATTTGAAGTGTATCAGCCAAATATGGAACGGAGTTAAATAAGAGTGCAAACAAGCAGTTATTTTTGTTGTTGTTGTGATTAAAAGTTGCCATTACAACCTTTTCTTTGTAAGGAAGGGAAAAAAACACAGAAAGATATAAAGACACTGGCAAGAGATGGTGGATAGAAATGCCAAGGGCAATTATTTTCAATGGTGCCTACACTGTAAAAAAAAAAAACCCACAAAGAACTTTTAACTCCCTTTGTTTTAATTTTAAAGAAATGTTTGTTTAAAAAAATGGTTTCGTTGCTATATATACCTGAAACACCATTAGAAATTTATATCTGAGGGGAAGAAGAAAACCTCTGGACATAGTTTTTGAAAACAATGTTACGGATTAAATAAAATATTTTTATAAATGTAGAAGCCGTTCAAGTTGTAAATACAGTTTGATTCGAAGCTTTACAAAATAACTGTATCATCCAAGCAGAACCGTTGCGCTCCTTCTTCCCAGCCTCTGTTAGTTCTGTAAATCTGTTTATAGATGAAGCTTCTTTCACACTTTGGAGGAAGGGGGACGCAGAAAGTCAAAGGGTTTAAAAAAAACAAAAAACACAAATAAATATTTAAGTTCTATAATCTTCTGTGGTCCTTGTGTAATTGTGTCCCAGCAAAAACACCCCAGCCAAGGATCAAGCAAGGAGGCAAGTGACATTTTTGCAACCTTTCGGCCCCCATCAACCTTTTTGAGATCCTGGAGAAGAAGTGGGATGTCGACCCCCATAATCCCCAGTCTGCTAGGCTGGCCAGGCATCATGGACGATGAAGACCACTGGATCCGAAGGGAGCGTAAAGGGAAGAAGGCTTTAGTTTTCCTGGGAGGCAAATCGCTCCTCGTTGGCTAAGACAAATCACACCTTTAAGAACGATAGTTCAATCTTGAGAAACTTCAGGGGAGAATTTGCAAAGAAGACACTCAACCTCTGAAACAGTCTCAAAAAGTGGACTTTCAGGTTTGCATGTAAATGGAATTTTTAAAAAAATTGTGCGGCAAATAGGATGGTCTCTGCTGGTCCTGAGTGCCTTGTCCCAGGGTGCTGAGCCAGCTTTTGGGGATTTGAGGGCCAAAAGGGGATCCCTTTTGCTGAAATCCAACCAGCTGAAGAATTGCAATGGCAGAGCAGAGCAGGAAGGTGTCCTAAAGAATAGGTGTCCAGCCTTGGCCACTTTTAAGAGCTGTGGACTTCAACTCCCAGCATCTGGGAATTGAAGTCAGAGGTGGTGAATTCAGCAGGTTCGGACTGGTTCTGGAGAACCGGTAGTGGAAATTTTGAGTAGTTTTGGAGAACTAGCCAATCCCACCTCTGACTGGCCCCGCCAACCCCGTCTCTTCTCTGCCTCCCATCGAATCCTAGCTGATTGCCTGGGTCTCCTTTGGTTGCCCTGCACAGGGGAGCGGAGCTGGAAAGCAGGCTAGTGGGGTGGGAAGGGAATGGAATTTTGCGGTAACCTTCCCCTGCCACGCCCACCAAGCCACGCCCACAGAACTGGTAGTAAAAATTACTGAATCCCACCACTGATTAAAGTCCGCCGGTCTTAAAGTGGCCCTGGTTGGACACACCTGCTCTAGAAAATCTTTTGTGGTTTTCCTCTGGCTTAGACAACACCACGAGTGAGAACTGAGCGCCATCCGCACAGCATCGCAAGCCTTTGAAAGAATCTCCCCAGTCTTCAAAATCTAGGAGGGAAAAGTGACTAACAAACCAGGACTGGGGAAAACCGTCCATGCCCCACATAAACCTGAGAACCGCATACAGTGCAGGTGAGCTGGCTCCATGATGGGCAGCATCCTACGAATTGCCAGGCTCCGCCCTTTAGATGGACACCAGGCAGCCTTTGTGCCACTGTGCATTTACAACTGGAACACAGTTTGGCATTTCTAGCCACAGGCCACAATCGAAAGCTTTAAAAAAAAAACCTGAAAAAGAAAATGATAGCAATGCTAGTTCAAATCCCAACTGTTGACTTGCACCCGGTGCTAGCAAACTTAATTCTTTTTTCCCCTCTCTCTTACCAACAACCTCTTTTCTGGACTTCAGAGTCAGTGGCTGATCTAGGAAATCCCCTAAACTTGATGCAAAATTTAATTTGTCCAGTATTATATTTAGGATCCCCTCTCACAAATATGTACTAAATCAATGAAATCGTCCCTTTATTGGGGAAAAAACCCCTGATATGTAAAGCCAATCCTGCTTTTCCTTTAACAGCAGTTCCTTGAACTCTGCAGTTTTTTTAAAAAATTCACAAATAACCTGACAAATCGGCAACATGCCACGTGCTTTCGACTGGTGCTGCTGTTGCTGTTGTGCTGCCTACATAAAATAATTGGAGGTGCTCTCAGGATGATGGATGGTGGCGGCAGGAACCAGGGTCTCCTCTCCCTCCAGCTGGAGGCTCCCCGAGGAGAGGTGAATTCGCACTCGGGGTCTTTGGAGCACCCGCCCGTAGAGGGCATAGTAGTCCGGGAGGAGGTCTGAATCGGAGTCACTAGATTCGGTCCCACTGCCCGTGTAGCGCTCTGCGGCTCGCTGGCCTTGGGGAGATTCTGGGAAGGGCGGCTGGCTGAGCACGCATTGCAAGAGGTCAACCTTCCTGCTGGTCAAGACAGGGCAGGGTCCGAGAGGGCGGAACTCGGAGCCGCAAGGGAACCGGATGGCTTTGACGTCTGACTGGCTCCAAGATCTTTTGGGGGCCTCCTGAACACTGTAGTCAAAGACATTCTCGTCTTCTTCCTCCAGACTCAGGTGGGTCATGTAGGTGGCCTGGGGAAGGGCCAGAGGCTCCCTCGACTTGGGGTTCCTTGGTGGCTTCATGGGTGCCTCGCAGAGGTTGGCCTCCGCCCCTCTTTCCTCAGCCCGGTCAACGGTGGGGCTTTGGGGGTACTGAGGTGGCCGGTCCACGTAGAAGAAAACGGGAGGAGAAGCCACCTCGGAGGGCTGGTGGGATGCTGCCACATAGGGGACGTCAGTGTACATCAGCTGCTGCCTTGGGCTCCTCTCTCTCACGCTGCTCAGGGAAGGGCTCTTGCTGGTGCCGTGCAGCTTGGAGCTGGGCTGGAAAGAGGTCAGGGGGCTCCTTGGCCCGTAGAGACCGTCCGGTTCCCAGTCATGGTCCAACGCCGTGTAGACCACCGGGAAGGCAGAGCTGCTTTGGGAATGGAGCAGCAGCCCTGTCGGGTCTGCTTCGGGTTTCGACCTCTCCAGCTCGTCAGCAAAAATGACTTCCACGGCCGAGTTCCTCCGTCGATTGTCCAGCGTGGGCTCAGAAGTGTGGATGCCGTTGGCGCCGTAGTAGCTCCCCATGGTGCCGTAGACAAGCCGCAGGTCTTCCATCTGTGGGGAAAGCGAGGCATCGATGCTTAAGCCGTGGTTGAACGCCCACAAGGTTTAGGCTCCCTTCTTGAGGATTTGTCACCCAAAGGTGACCAACAATCCATATTAGGCTTGTTTGGGCTGCACGTTAAGGAAGAATCTGCGAATCCCACTTACTCCGTCCCTACAACCACACCAAAGCCAGCAAAACCGGCTGAAACTCTATTTTTAAAGTGCCCATTTGCTCATGGGGGGAGGGGGTGAGATGGCTGCTAGCTTGAGCCTTTCTTTTTACCCCTCCCCACCAGATTCCCCCCTGACTCAAATGACATACTTGTTTGGAAACATCCGTTAGCAGATCCGGGGAGGAGCGGCATTGCCTGTCATGGTACCGAGAGGAATAGCATTTCCTGAAAGAGAAAAACCAACCCAAACTGGCAAGGGGTGTTTTAAACGCTTCTGCAACCTTCTGGCCAGCAACTTCTGATACACCCCACAAGGTGAGGTTCGCAGCCCAGCAAAATGTGACTCGAACACAAAGATTGGGGACCTCATTACATAGCAGGAGATACATTTCTGCAGGGCTGTTCCAGGAGTTAATTCTCACGAAAGCCCAGCTGTTCTTTCCACCAGGTAATTTATGGGTGAAATTTCAGGGTACCTGAGAATACTTTGCAAAGCTTTTATAGAGGAAGAGGAGGCCAGCAGAAATTGAGGAAGAAGACTGGAGGCAAAAATATTAATGACTGAATTAATTGCCGGCCATCAATCCCTCCAATTAACAAATAAAAAGCCACCACATAAGTGCAACATATATAGACCATCCCAAAGGCCGCATTTTGGTGAGGAAGGAGGTTCGCTGAGGATGGGCTCCAGCCACAAGTCCAAAAACTTGGAAGACAAAACCTCAGATACCCAGGACTGACCCAGATTGGATCTTGCAAGGTTATCCGAAGACCCGTAGACTTGCCTTCGTTTGTGACAGGTGTTCTTTCAACAGGTAACTTACCTCTCGAAGGGCAGGTTCTTCTGCTTCCCTTTGGTCCCGTGTTCCAGCAGCTGCCTCTGAGTTCTCCCACTGTTGTTGCCAAGAGAGGAATAGTTGAAGAGGAGCTGCCTCTGCAGCACCCACCAAAAGGTTGGAGGCTGTTCCTCTCCCAGAACAATCCCAGGGGCTCACAGCTTCATATTTCACACCCAGAAATGACAGGAAATGGAGACCTTGGGGTAGACAGAGCCAGCCACAGGCACCCAGGCTGGAGAATGTGGCTGGCTTCCTTCTTCTAATTTACTTATTTTAATTTTAATTTAATTCCCCTTATAAATTATTAAATTCCTCCTAATACTCCACTCCTCTGCTCACAACAGAACACCCTACATCACCAGACTTGAAATGTTGGGCTTGGACAACCTTGAACTACACCGCCTACGGTTGGACTTAAGCGTAGTACACAAAATTATCTGCTACAATGTCCTACCAGCCAATTACTACTTCAGCTTCAACCACAACAAGAGCACACAACAGATACAAACTCAATGCAAACTGCAAACTGGTCAATGCCTGGAATGCACTTCCTGACTCTGTTACATCCTCTAACCCCCAAAACATTAATCTCAAACTATCCCCTATTGACCTCACCCCATTCCTAAGAGGTCTGTAAGGAGCGTGCATAAGTGCACCATCGTGCCTCCCGTCCCTGTCCTATTGTCCCCATTTATTTGTACCTGTTTCCTGTATTCTTACTCATATTTATTCTTATACCTATTCTCTTGTAAGCGATTGACAAATCAAATCAAATGAATAAATAAATAAAATAAATTACCTGTAACGGAAACTGGAGCCTTTGCTGCAGAGAAAAGCTTTGGGTTTTGACTTTGGCTCTGTGGAGAGGCGGAAGAAGGCGTGGTATTCAACGCACGTCTTCCAAAAAGCCTTACAGGTGTCGCGACTCGCCATGGCAAACTCCAGTGTATCTTTGCAAAGAGCCTGTTGGGGACGGAGAAGGAAAACGCATCAGTCCAGCCAGGTTTCTCAGCTTTGGTAGCTTTGAGGCAGGTAGACTTCGGTTCCCGGAATTCTTCATTTTCAGTCCAGCCTGGAATTCCGTTGTTGTCTCTCATCCTTAACTTTTCAAGATCAGCCAGCATCCAATATTTCTGAAAAACGCAGCTAGGGAATAGCAGAATGACAGAGTTGGAAGGGGCCTTGAAGGTCTTCTAGTCCAACCCCCTGCTCAGGCGGGAAACCCTAGATCATTTCAGACAATCTCTTTCTGAAAACCTCCAGTTTTGGATGTCTATGGAGATTCTCCTGTCTTCCAGGTCATGGTTGTCCCAAAGGCAACTGGATTTCTTGGTTTTTTTCTTTTGAAGACATTTCTCTTCTCATCCAAGAAGCTTCTTCAGCTCTGACTGGATTTGTAGGGAATGGAAGAGCTGAGGAAGGGGGAGGCTTATTTACTTAAGAACTGAACTGCTGGCCCTGCGAGAGTCCCCCCTCTCGTGGAGGAGGCCTTCTTG
>JANHFN010002127.1:151580-161701 GCA_032468175.1 Toxicocalamus goodenoughensis
AGAGAGATATAGATGATAGATGATAGACAGACAGACAGACAGACAGACAGATCTCTGAGTGGAATCAAAATAGATTTACACATTTCTGTTGTACACTAGAACTAGAAATGGTGGCAGACGCAGGAAACCAAGCCGTGGCATCTCTTGGAAGTTTCTGGCTGGACTGGGGTCAGTGGGCCAATTGCTCCTGGCATCCATCCAGAGGCACCTGTGCTCTGACTTGGGCTGCCAGGGGAATTGAGGGGTTGCTGACATGCCATGCATTGTGCTCGGTGCGAAAGTGAGCCTGCTAACATCTGACAGATAATCCCTCGTTGCAGTCACGAAGGCTTAAATTGCTACCCTGGTACCAAAGAGGCAACTGGGGAAATGACAGGGTAATCACTGCCTTTTCTGGAGGGAGGGGGGGGGAGAGAAAGGCATCCTATTTCCTTACAAACAGCTGAATGGCAACAGCAATTAAAGCAATTATCGCTGTTTATTCCTCCTGCTGCAGGGTTTGGGAGCTCAAGAGAGATCAGCCAGGGACTTGGAAAGAAAGAGCCTGAACTGAGGTGATGATGCTTCTGTGCCTGGGAACGATGCTCTTTTCAAGCCCTTTGAGATGCTTGCAATATCCAAGGTGTAGCAGGTGTCAGGTGAGGGTAAGCCCCCCAATCAGGAGGGGATCTGGAAGCACCTTTTCTGATTAACACACTTTCCTCAAAGACAAGGAAGTCCCTAAACTGCAGCTGTTCGTCCTGATTAGTTGCATTATCTGACCGGTGCATTTATGGTTGTGGCTCTTGGGTGTTCATGGGGGGGGGATTTCTCAACCTTAGCAGCTTGAAGATGGGAGGACTTCAACTCCCAGCTGGCTGGGGAATCCTGGGAGTTGAAGTCCAACCAACTTCAAGTCTAACAGAGGACAACCTACCCCTTTTCTCTGGGTCCTTGATTTCCTTCTTCTCCTGCAACATTCGGCTGTTTCTCCTACCATTCAATCCGAAGCTGCCTTCTTGCAAATTAATCTTTGTATTTTGTGCATGAATCTTTGAAGGAGCCTAGATTTTCTCATAGGATGATACATGAACCCCTTCATACCATTAAGACAAGAAAAGAGCACTCTCCTCGCTCTGCTTTTTGCTCTCTCCGGGCAGAATTTGTTAAAATTCCTTCTGTTTACTGACCTTGAAATCCACTTAAGAGACTTCCAGCTCATCCCACTGGTTCTGTTATCAAGAGCCTGTTTAAAAGAATCAGTTGGAAAAGTCACCCTAGGCTATCTCTCCTTCTCTCCTTCTCTCTCTCTCTCTCTTTTGTTTTTTTAAATTCCAGGACATTATTGGGACTATTTGACATCAAATGCATCGCGTGCCTGGAAGGTATTCTGGAGGTTTTGAAAAGAACTAGCCCAACCCTGGGCTTTAATGGAGGTTATTTCTTGCAGCAACATGGCTAAAGCTAAGCCCGAGAAGCAAAGTGGCAGGAGGGTGAATTGGAAAGGAAGGAAGTTAACAATGCTGAATCTGAAATTAAAATAGGGGGGAAATTGATCCCACAAAAAGTAGGGTTTCATGATTACAAGCCAGAAATCTCAGTTTCAAGGTAGACTTAACGTAGCTCTGCCTCTCAGTTTCCAAGGGCTTCTGAAGTATAAATCTTAAAATATTTGGCATCAAGAACAGCCTATCAAGATGAATATTAGTTTTAAGAAAGCTAAATTATTTTGTACATGGTCCATTCTGTGTACTTTTAGAACTAAAACCATCAATATTGTTATGCTGTTCTTACTCAATGTTGCTTCTTTAAAACATGGATGAAGCAAAAATTCAACTGCAGTTTGATTCCAAAATGTATGTTTTTGTTGCCTGGAAGATTTCATTTTGAAACGGACCCCTTTAACTTCTGATAGATATTTCTCTCTGCCAGAGAGCTTTCAGAAAGATCTGTCCTTTAGATAAAGGTATTGGATAATTCCAATTTTAAGTATAAGGCAAACACCATGTTTATAAAATGCATCAATGCTAATTTTACAATAAGTTGTCTCAATGATAACTATCATTTTGACTCACTACAATTCTGTGATTTTAGCTGTCACAAAGCCTCTTTTTCGGCACCTGCATCAAATTCATTCTTTGGAACGCTACTTTTATAGAACAAATGAGGTGGGAGCTAATGTATAAAATGACTATTTTTAAAATTCTTAACGATTTGGGGATTACAATTCAAGATGGAGACTTAGTGATGGACCCACGCTCTTTAAACATTAAAATGACTTATTTATCATCAGATAAAACCATGACCCTTCTCAAAAAGGGTCTTGAATTCAAGGGATATTTAGAGGTAGTCAAGTCCTTACTGTGAATTAGCAATTGTTCAAAATGTGGGGAGATGCAGGCATCTAATTAATTTTTTTTTTTAAAAAAGAACTGAAATCAAAACATCACCCAGTCCAAGAAGGTCAAACAAATTCCAGCAGGCAAAATAACAGACAAGAAGCAGCGAATATACTTACATCAACCACAAAGATTTTCTGAGAGTCATCCAGAAAGTGGACTTTGAGATGAAGCATCCTTAGGTGAGTGGCTCAGCAGCCAGCGAGGATGAGGTTCTGTGCAATCTGAAGGGAGGGAGGGCGTCCTCCGATTCATACAGGATTTTATTCTTGGTTGGAGAAGGAGCCTGGAGTGCAGACTCTTTACAAAGGGGCAGAAGAGCAGAAGACCAGAAAGGAAGATGGAGGAGATACGGCAACCATCACAAAACCGGAAAAGGTTTTCTTTTGTTCACGCCTTTTCCCACGTTCACCTCTTTTCTAAGGTCCTCCTTGCAGAGAGGCTAAAATATTCTCCCCGGAACAAAGAAATAAGAGATTGTGTTGCGTGTTACCCAGAACCAAGTTTTCTCCAGAGCTGATCCATCAGTCCTCAAGATGAAAAGACAAGCAATGGCCTGGGATGGGAATGGCCTTCTCTTCATTTTTAAAGTTTAGAACTATGTTAGTTCAGAATTTGTAGGGTTTCTGCATCTGTCTTTTAAAAATATCCTTTTCCCTTGACGTTTAGGCCAGTGTGATCAAATAGGACAGGGCTGAGTGTAGAATCCCCTTGGAGAACCATCTCTACATATCCAAATGGGTTCTTAGTAAGAGAAGAGTAATCTGCTTGTAAGTGGCAGTTATAGAGAATTTGGTTTCCTTTCTCATCCGTTTTTGGGTCCCCCCTTTAAAAACCTTATCCCTGAATTGGACCTACCAATACCTGTGGCAACTCTAAAACGACCAACTGGTGGTTGGCATGTATCCACTCCCAATATCTGTCCGTGTTGCATTTCACTTCATGGTTTTAACAATATCTGGGGGGGGGGGGGAAGAATAAGGAATCTCAACACCCTGAGCTGTACACCATCTACAAAATCATGTACGCAGAAGGATCTAGCATGGCTCTGAGATGCAACTCCTAAGCCGAAAAGCTTTTGGAAATAATTTTGGATCACAGGCTGGCCGAACCTCAGCCTGCCATGACTTCCTTCAACCTTGTCAGGAAGATCTAAGCATCTTTACAAAATGATTCATTTGTACAAAGCAGTTCATTTTAGTGACCATTTAAAAGACTCTTAAAAAAAGTAACAGGACTATTTTCACACTTACAGCATTTCGCACGTTGCAACATCCCCACAGTCCCAGGATCAGAATTCAAACTCTTGACAACTGATTCTTATTTATGATGGTTGGAGGAGTCCCAGAGGAGTTACGTGGTGCCCTTTTGCGACCTTCTGACAAGCAGTCAGCAGTCAGCGGCAAGGTAGCTTGTTTTCCTTTCTGTTTTTTTCTCTGATGTGATGGAACGGCCATCATTGGCTTGGAAAGAGCACCATCTCCTGGTTGCGTTGAAATGCTAACTTTCCACTTCAATTGTATTTCACAACCATTGCATTGCACGTTGGCAAGGCTAGTTGTACCCAACGGGCTTGGCATCCTGTTGTTATACGCCAGGGATGGTTTGCAGAACAAGGAGTCAATCCATGCCGTAACCTTTCCACCCTTAAAAGCCTGAAGGGTTTTTATTTTGATGTGGCTTTGTATACATCCAAGGAAAAGTTTGGGGAAAAATCATTTCCCTAACTCTCATTTATTAATAGCACCAAGTTCCCAGGGTTGACCCAGCTGGAGCGAGGAAAATTCCTGCTCCAGAGTGGACCACCAGACCTTCAGTATGCAGGAGATGTGGAGGAACATAAGTAGTGCTTTTCTTTTGAGGATTTTTGAGCTGAAATCCCTTTTCCTGTGTTGTCTTTTATTACAACAACCACCCCACAATGAAGTTGTTGGCCCTTGAGGAACAAATCATGGGGGAACCTAAGAGCTGAAGGCCAAAAAGTCCATCAAGACCTCCCAGAAGAAAGTGAGGGCAAATCGCGCCTGCGCTGTGGCACAGAAAGATGCTGGGTGGTGTCTCATTGTGGGAATTGACCTCCTCTCCTCTGATACCTTTGATCAGGGGTTCCCCAGACTTGGCAACTTTAAGATTTGTGGACTTCCAACTCCCAGAATTCTCCAGCCAGCTATAAGTTTGGAGACCTCTGCCTTTGATAGTTCGGGTGGCAACATCTATTCGGGTGGCAACATCTATCTCTTCCTGTTCTGCTCCCTGGAGTAGAAGGATCCCCCTACCTCAGAGACCCCCAAACTTGGCAACTTTTAAAACTTGTGGGCTTCAACTCCCAGAATTCTGGGAGTTGAAGTCCACAAGTCTTAAAGTTGCCAAGTTTTGGAGAAGACCTCTGCCTTTGAGAGTTCGGGTGGCAACATCAATCAACCTTGAGTGTCTTCAGAAGGTCAACAGGACCAGTTAGCACTTAGGAGGAGAGTTATTGGGGATTTGTGGTTATTGGTAAGACCAGGAACTAAAAAATAAAAATAAATTTGCCAGCAAACTAAATCACTTCCATATCATTGCCAAGAACTCTTCATGGATGCGCCCATCAGGTCCAACTGGCAGGGTATTTGTTCTCGTTGCTCAATCAGTTCTATGTGTGTCCCTCAATGGCATCAAAGCAGGGCATCTCTTGGGCAGATTTCTGACGCCTTCTTCCTCACACACGGCTGAGCCCTGTTTCCTTCTGTTTTGCCATCTCAAGAACCAAAGTAAATGCAGAAGGAGTTCTTGAATCTGGCCTTAACTCAGCCACAAAACTCAGGTGGGGCCCTTGCTATCCGCAGGGTGGCTGTGTGGATGAGCCGGATATATGCAAAGAGCTTGTGTGTGGTCTGGAAGAAGAACTAGCTGAAAATGGGGTTTTTTTTGTAGAAGAAGCGATAAAGGAAATCACATTTCCGTTTCACACACAGGTGGCTCCCACTCTTCCTCCTCTCTGCAGATCTGGAGTTCTCTTGCAAGCCAATTGCTGCCCTCTACAGAAGGTGGGTGCCACCCTGGGCCTTGCCCCCGCCAGAGAGCAAAGGCAGTTGGTGCCCATTCCCTGGCAGGTTGGAGAGAGAGAGGGAGACCACAAACTCAGATAGGCAGGAGCCAACTTAAGGAGGCTGCTTCTTTCCCTTGTAGCAACTCTGAACCACAGATGAGCCTTCCCCAAGCCGTTCGTTGCCATGCCTCTCAAGAGCCCTGCAGCCAGCCTTGGGAAAGAGTTTTGGGATCCCACCACTTCAGAAGTAAAAAGCAGAAATAATAAGCATCCTCAGACATAATTAAAATGACAATAAATCATGCAATTTGTAGAATTATTACATGTTTTAATAATGCCCCACCCAACATGTTAGAGAGCAAGAAGAAAAGGAGTATTCTAAGATTTGGGACTTATTTTATCAATGGCTACATAGAAGAGTAAGAAATTGAACTATACTGCAATAGTAAGGATATATTATGATTATTTTTGATTAAGTTATATTATGAATATAATTTAGTAAGAATTGAGACTTGCTTTTAAAGATAGCCTGAAATTGAAATTAAAACTTCAAAGATAGCATAATAATGATATGATATGGAATGCCGATTAGAATATAATAGGAATGTAAAGTCAAAAGGATTACAGATATTGTGCACATGAGATATGTACCAAACCGACACATTGTACAATTGAAAGGTTTTTGTTGTTGTTGTTTTGTCTGTTATAAAAATAAAAAAACTTTAAAAAAATGTCTCACCCTTCTGGTACATGAAAAATGACCCATGTGGCCCTTGTGTCCCAGAAGCAAAACTACAGGCTCGGATTGTCACAGCTGCCACAAATGTCAACAGCAGCTCAGTAGAGATTTTGTTGGTGGTTGATTTTTCAAAAGGATTATGGTTTGCTATAATCTAGGTTTTCACATTGGGTAGTAGCCATGAGGTGAAGGCCTTGCCAGTTATAGTACAGTAGGGAGATTAAATAATCATCATCATAATCCCTTGCATTGGGGTGGAGTCTGGGCAACTGAATGGAGCTAGTGGAGTGTTTACTGGCCGGATGCCCTTTTTGTCACCAGGGCAGAGTTCTATTCAGCGGATATATTCTCATTGTGCCGAGAGAGAGAAATATCTGCCTCTACTTAGTATCAAACTCATAGCCTCCAGATTGTGAGATGAGAGCTCCACCTCTAGGCCATCACACCACTCCTAGTGGGGAGATTAAATGAGATAATCCCATCTAAATTCAATTGTTTTGAGATCTCCCCCCCCCCCCATTTGTAGGTCTTTTTTTTTCTCGTTTTATTCCTGACTGAGAAACTCGGGTGGAGCACTTGCAATCTCACAATCTGTTGTGAAGCTAAGCCGGATGCATGCCCAGAACTCGTGCTCGAAAGAAGAACAAGTTGAAGATGGTGTGTATGGTTTTTTTTAGAAGCGATAAAGGAAACATTTCTGTTTGGTAGTCGGCTCCATCCCTCCCTCCTTCATTGGTTGCAGATCTAAAGTGCAGATCATCCAGTCCCACCCTCGAGCTACTCAGTCCTTGACTTCTTCTCCCCTAAGTGCAGTGGTGGGGAGGGCCTTCCTCAATTTCTCCAGCTGGTCCTCTCCCAACACAGCCTGGCTGAGCAAGGGCCAAGCTGTCCCCAAGCGCGTTGGAGATGCCCAACTGCCTTCTGAAGTCCTGGTTGGCCGATGGTCCCCATATGAATTCAGTGAGGCCTGCGTGTTTTATGTCCTCCCCTAATCACAATGGAGGGGCAAAGCTTGGCCATCAGGCCTACCTCTGTCTTGGGGTGTGAGGAGAACCGGTCTAGTTGGGAAGCCTTACAAGGAGAGGCGGTCTAGGTGGCAGAATCCCTTCAGGACGAGGCCCAAACCATCCCCAAAACCATGTTTATCTCCACCCTCCTCTTCTTGCCAAGTTATTATAAGGCAACAGAAGAGTGTTGTCGTTCTCATGGGTCACATCCCCAAAATAGGGCCAGGGAAAGGAAGAGAACTGTACTGAGCGTATGAGTTACGGTTGGCTTGGTTAACATTCAATCTAACTACTCTCAGAGTATTTCATCGTCTTCCCCTAAAGTAAAAATTTGGGAGAACTTCTGAGGGCTTCGTACAACTCTAGAAGCTGAAATTGTGCAGCAGATTCAAGAGGTTGCAGTGTTAGCTGAAGGACAAGATGGGCGTAGTCCCAACACCCATCTTATGCGGCACAGAAGCTATCCTGCATGACAGCAAAAACCACAAAACCACTCTTCCACCGTAGCTAAATCAGGAAAGAGAGGAAACCGCTTTTGGTAATACAGGTATCTATTTTATTAAAAAAGTTACAAACAGCTGGACTGCAGGGCTGTCTTACAAAATAAGAATGAATGAAAGTGGAAGGGCGAGGAGAGAACAGAAAAAAATGGCGGTTCACCTTTACAAAGCATTTGATCATCGTCCTGGTTTTACAACTTGCCAAATTTTCCAGATTTTTTTATTTCTTTTTACTTTTCCCCAAGAAAAGAGGTACAGTACATTTGATTAACTGAATTAAATCGTGAGAACATTCAGGCAGAAGAGGGCTGGGGTGCCACACGCAGCCCTGGGAAGGAATCGCTCCCGACAGTGGCTGGGTTCGGGCACCTGGCTGCCCCCCCCACCAGAGCACCATGCGGCTTCCCGTTGTGCAATGTGGAGAAAGAGGCAAGTCCCCCCCTCTTCCTCTGATTAATCACCTGGAATCTTGGCCCAAAGACTTCATGATTCAACCAGGGCAAGTGGGACAAAAGTACCAGCGCCTTCTCAGTTGGACCAGAAGTGGCCCTTGTGCAGCTCCAGAGTCTTCCTGGAATTCAGGGCCGAAGCAAGCGGGGTGGGGGGGGCCTGGATTTGAACCTTGCAATAAACTTAACGACCGGGAAGGCTGCCTTTCTTAAATGGGCAGGGCCCCCCCTCCATTCCAAACTGCAGCAGTTGCCCAAGTCAGATGCCAAGCTCTTTGCCGTCCCCAACTCCAATTGACAAAGAAATTGGAATTTTCTTTATATATATATATATCAAAAGGTCAACCAACAGAGAAGTTTAAGCAATGTGTCCACCACTGAAGAACTAAGGTACAGTCGCTGTGTGAATTCTGTCAATTCCCTTGGCACGCCTGATACTTGGCCAATGTTAAAGAGCACTGCAAAAACAGGGCTTCACACCTGGAGAACTTCTATTAAAGTGCAAGCCTAACTTTTGACTTCACTGCAAAATTTTGAACGGAGGGATGAAAACACCGGGAGGGTCAAAAGACCCAGCATGCTAACCGCCGACGGCCAGATAGATTTAAGGATGAAATTTGGTCGAAGTCAAGATATTTATTAGATGCACAAAGGACTTCAGGGGCAGATTTATTCCCTGCCTGGAGGGGAGAAAGGACAGTCCTTCTTACATCAGTGCCAAGGAAAAGGTCTATCACAGTTGTGGTGCCAACACTTCCACTAACGCACCATATGCTCAAAACCCGGGTGGTTCTTCGAAGACCGCAATGAGTTGCAGTGCAGTTTTTTGGGGATAGGGGCCGTGGAAGGCCAAGGTTCCTGTTGCTTTGCTTCTTGGCCTCAGCAACCAACTAAGGCTGCCTCCAACAGAAACCAACAAAGCAAGCGAGGGAGCTCTGAGCCAGGCCAACTCGTGCATTGCTTCAATGTTTTTGGACAGAAACAATTAAAAAAAAAAAGCCTAAAGTCAATTTTTTTTTGTTCCTTTGCCAAAGTGTCGCCTTAAATCCTATTGGAGAAATCTCAAGTTGAAACACAACCTAAGAAGACACACTACACTGTCCATTTTCCAAGGAAAAGGTTTCCCAGCATTTGGAAGATGAATGTAATGAAGCAGATGAGTGATTTTTTCAACACAGCCTTTTCTTTCAAAAGAAAAACAAAACCCCAAACCCCAAATCCAAATACCATATAACAACAGAGAACACACATACAACTTCCTGGATGTCTCCAGTCCCCACCGAAACAGCTGGGAACATCAGGCCAATCACATGCCACCACAGCTGCTGAGAAACGGGATGTCATATCCTCCCGCCAGGCCATTCTTAAACATCCTTCTAGGACACCATCACATGTAAACAGAATGTTTCCAAGTTCCAATCAATGACATTTTAGAGGAGAAGAAATCTTGTTTTCACTCTTTCTTTCTCTCTCTCTCTCTTCCTCTCTTTTGCAAATCAAGCACGGATGTGAGGTAATATACAGAAGTAACCATTTGTGTTTAAGGCTCACTTTTATTCTCCATTAATTTTTTTTCTCTTAAAAAGGCATTGAGTAGGTAATACTGAGTTTAAAGTTTAATAAATACAAGATTTAGAAATCAATTAAAGAAATAAAATAGTTTAAAATGAACTTTTTGCATATTAGCCATTAATAGGAACTTAGAAAGCTATTAAAAAAAAAAGAACACCCCCAAGAGATCAAGAACAGATTCCCAAATCAAATGGTAAACATGCTAAGTGTTTGTAGCAGGCCTGTGCCTCTCCCTGGCTGCTCCTTTGCCTGTTTCACACCGGATGCCTGGAAAGCGTGTGCTGGAGACCGAAACCAGGTTAAGCAAGGCTCAGTTCGGCAACCTGGGCTTAAAAAGAGTTCTCCAATGCAGCATCTGTGCAAATTTCCTCTGAGTTTTATCTGTAAGTAAGAGAAATAAATCTGTCAGGGAGCCCCAGGTCCCCTGTCTGTCATCCCCCCCCCCCAG
>JANHFN010002127.1:194380-206294 GCA_032468175.1 Toxicocalamus goodenoughensis
TAAGGAGAAACTTCCTAACAGTGAGGACAATTAATCAATGGAACAACTTGCCTCCAGAAGTTTTAAATGCTCCAACACTGCACGTTTTTAACAAGAGATGGGATAACCACTTGTCTGAAATGGTATAGGGTCTCCTGCTTTGACTAGAAGATCTCCAAAATCCCTTCAAGTTTTATTCTGATTGATTGATGTAATAAACATGGGAAGCCTACAACACTGAAGCAAGTGTTTGTTATTGTTTATTGATATTATTAGTGGGTAATATGCCCAATAAAATCCACAGAGACTGCCTGGACAAGTCCCTATAGTTTTATTGGAAACATTTTGTAGAAGTGTCTAAGGAGAGTCTCAGTCATCCAGATCATGATTGTCTCAAATGTGCTTTTTCAAGAAGCAACTGGACTTCCTTTGTTTTTCCTAGAACAACATTTCGCTTCTCATCCAAGAAGCTTTTTCAGTTCCTACTGAATGGTGGCAAATGGAAGGATTTATATTATACTGCTGAAAGAGAGTGGTTTTTAGAAGTGGTTTACCAATGCCTCCCTCCTAGGAGTAAGAGAGAATTATTGGCCCAAGTTGACCCAGCTGCAACATGCCCGAGGTAAGAGTAGAACTCATGGTTCCTAGTGTGGTACCTTCACAGCCAAACTCTTTACTTGTGAGGTTACTGTAGCATTAATTGTACACTCCATTCAAAAACAAAACAAAAAGGCATATTTCCCTACCAGCAAAAAAAAGAAAAGACAACTATCTCCTCTGAATTGATTCAGAGAGTCGCCATGCTGCTTTATTGAAATTCTTACCACTTTTTATATCAAGAAGAGCCATGTGCTGAACAGCTTGGCATTATGTGAACTTCAATGTATCTGCCCCAGAAAGTCATCCAAGATAAAATTTGCATTTTTGTATCCAGGCACAGAAGACAAAAATGAAGAACAAACCGAGGGATGTTCAGTCAACATTTTTCAAAGATTTCAGCAACCACTGTGACTTTGAGTAGCCACAGCCATTCTTAAATACTCTATTTTATCTTTGTGCTTTTGGATAGATGAAGCTATTGTATTTCCTGATGCCCAAACAGAACTGCATGAATCTTTCTCTTGTTAGAACAAAACGTCCTCCTTCTACTGTGACTTTTGTCAGGATAAGCAGGTGGCAGGTAAATACGAATTGTATACCTAGGCAGGGTTTTGTAAATTCTGGCTTGAAGCCCAAAGCTTGACCGAAAACACCATCCTGAGTGTATGATTATTGTTTTCCTTTGAAAGATCAAATGTGTTCGACAGCATTCTGCAAAGCTTTGCATGTAGAGTAAGTGTATAGATAAATATAGTAATAGATGTAGTAACAATATTTTTATTTTTATTATTATAGCCAAAGGTCTGAAATGTAGAAACCCAACAAAAAACTTCAAACTGCAACAAGGATATACACAATTATATAAAAATATCCAGATGTTTAGAATCGTTAGACGGCTGCAAAACTATTAGAAATAATTAAATAATTAGAACAGTTCATGCATAGACTAAATTATAATTGTCAGCCTCCTTCTCATGCTTGGATAACTCATTTTCACTGCTGCTGCAGTTAGCGATAGAGATAGATGCAAAGTATCAACAAAGCCACCCCCAGAGACAATTTATTACATAAATTGCTTTAAAAGATGCCATGAATTGCCATTTTTTAAACACTTCTTTACTTGCACGACCTTTCAGCATATTTAAATACAGTGACATTTTTTTTCTGGGAAAATAAGTAAATATAAACCCACAAGTGTTTGGTGATTAGCTTATGGGTACTGACTTTTTGATACAACCTGTACAAACACCTCCACAGCACCAGAGGGCAGGACAAATAGTAATGGGTGGAAGATCTTTAAAGGGAGATACAATCTAGAAGTAAGGGGAAACTTCTGACAGTGAGATCAATTAATCAATGAAACAACTTGACTTTTGAGTACTCCATCACTGAAGGTTTCCCCAAACAGACTGACAACCATTTGAGTGGGATGATATAAGGTAATCCTGCCTTGACCAATGGGTTGGACTAGAATAGGGGTGTCAAACACGATTTTATTAAGGGCCGCATCGTGGTTGTGTTTGACCTTGGGGGAACAGGGTGGGCATGGCCAGCTCGACATCACTTATGTCAGGGGCACCTGTGGTGGCCAAGTGATAAGAGAGATCTTCCCTCAGACCCTCCCTCCCTCTCATTATACTCTCCTTCCTTCCTTCCTTCCTTCCTTCTTTTTCCTCCCCTCTTCATTCTCCTTTCTTCTTCCTTCCTCTCTTTCTTTCTTTTTCCTTCCTTGCTCTCTTCCCATCTTTTTCTTTGTCTTTCCTCTTTCCCTTTCTCCTTTCCTGTCCCTTCTTTGCATGCTTTGCTTTGCTTTTAGTTTCTTTTGTTAGCCCTCTGCCAACAAAAATGGAGCTCTGGCTGTTTCCAGGCCAGCCAGATCTAAGCACCCTTTGGAGTTTGACATCCATGCCCTACAATGTACCAACTTAGCAATCAGATCCTTTGTGTCTACCTTCCTGGAATAGATGATTAACTCAAGTGAGTAGAGATACTAACCTACTTAAGAGACCACGATCATGGTAATAAATACTGGCAGGAGCATCTACAGGCCAAATTCAAAGAAATCAAGATGGCAGCCTCAACAGCATGATCCAAGCTTCCATTCTCTTGGACTTTTCTGGCCATGAGGACAAGCCTGAAGACTGAAATTTCTAATCCATCTAAACTAGCATCCTAATGCCAGCACCAAGCATCATGCATGGAGACGAGTCTTTAGAGATGCTAGTGGCATCCCATCTCTGAACATGGGACATTCCTTCAAAATGGCTGTTGTGAGCATCAGCTTCCTATCTTGGACCACAGACCATTATTTTGTTCCCCAAATACCAAGGGGACTTGAGCCCACCTGCATGATTAGAGGAAGGAAAAAATATTGACAAATGCTTGCTCGAAGCAGAGGGGAAAACGGAATAGCAACCAAGAACAACTGAAACAAGCCAGCCATAATTTAGAGAAAGGCACCTCCATGTATGTATTTTTTTTCTGAAGAAAGGATGGATTTCAGGAATCGGATGGTTTAGAAACCTTTCAGCAGGAAGGGTTGCCTTCTTTTTATAATTATGGTCACAGCTCGCTCCCCCAGAAGTCTCCAGCACTCCTCTGCAATTCCTCCTGTGCATTTTTAAGGATTACTGTCGGTTCAATTACCTTAATTGCATGGCTGGGCTCAATGTAACACGATCTGTACAGAGATGGCTGGTTACATCCTAATTGCCACGACTTTTCCCCCTCTGATACATGGATTCGTCTTTTCTTTTTCTCATTAGCCAGAAAATGCAACGGATTTTCTTGTCCAGAGAAGGAAGAGATGTGCTCTACAACAAGTTTTAAGTATACACCCAGTTCTTAAAGAGCCAGCAGGCAAAGCAACCCCAAATCTAACAGGAGACAAAAGAAAACCCCTGCTGTCTTCTTAGAGGTGAACTGGATCAGTTCTGCTTCATGAGCTGAGCTAATTTGTTTTCACATCCAAAACCCAACATGTTCAGGTCTTTTCTTTTTTTTAAACACAACACCCTAGTTCAGTCATTGTGTTGGCTGCATCCCAAATACAGGAATCAAACTGATTTGCCATGCAAAATATTCAACTACTGAATAAATGTCACAGAAAAGCAATGTAAACACATTACTCTTGAAATCCAAAGTATTTGTATGGTTGCTGAAGCTCACAGCTTTCAAGGACAGAGCAGAACAAAAGAAAACAGGGGAAAATATATTCAGAAACCCTTAAGCAGCAGCAATTTGACCCAACATTGTTGAAGGATCGGGGAATCGGCTATGAAATGCCCACTTCAGAAAGCAAAGGCCTTTCCAAACACATCACAACAGAGACAAGACGAATCAATTAATTAATGCACATCTATTGGGGAGGTTTTCCCCTCCTGTAAAGACCCATGGTGAAGCTTTAGATCAACATGCTCCCCGCATCTCAACACCTGATTAGGTTCTTGGGTGGTAAGACACAAAACCACTGACACTCCTTGGAACAACGGAGAACAAAAATGAAGCAAAGCCGTCACTCTGGGAAACCTCAACTGGTCTTACAATCGGACTTCAACACTCCTTAGCTTTGCAGGCCGGCAACGGTTGTAAATGCAAGGACAGTGGTAATGTTATTTCTTTGAAGGATTGCTAAATGAAGCAGTTGCTAAAAGAGGACTACCTATGTTCTGTTTCTCCAGAAAACAAACTTTTTTGGACTGGGGGAGTCAAGAAGCCATTTTACACAGATCAACCTCATGATTCTCCTCCCCGCCATTTGCATTCTTGGATGAAAAGATGGCGAGAAATAAATGAAGATTCCATGTTTAGTGAAGGCAGCCTAGAAAATCAGGCGGCCATTTCTGGGCTTATCAACTTAAAGCTCCATTTCCCCTCCTAAGGTTGCCAGATATTTTTTAGGAGAAGGATTGGGGTGAAGTACGAAGAGAAGCTGCGCTTCCAGCTAAAATTGGCTGTACCAAGTAACAAGGTGATAAGAGTGGTGACAAAGTCACTCATAAAATAGCTGGGATGAAAATTCCTCCTCGGTGAATATTCTACTCTGGCTTTACTTTCTGCAAAGTAAGGCTATGGTCAGTATTACAAGGCCTCTGCAGTCCCCTTTCTGGGGATTGGGCCTGTATTATGGCTGTTATTTGGCTGAAGAGGAACCGATTCCAGCCCGTTTCCTTCCTTTCCAGATGGAATTGTGGGTTTGCTTCCATCTTTTCAGCCCAGGCATTTTACTTCCCTTCTCACCAGGATTGGTGGGCAGCAGTCTGTTGCTGGATAATCAAGGGCATTTAGGACGACCCCTTTTGCTAAAACAGTATTTGCTATTTTCATGCCTGTGGCAGCCTGTACTGGATGCTTCCAGGCAAAAACCTCCGTTTATTTATATCCTGCCTTTTTATTTTTATTTTACAAATAACTCAAGGTGGCAAACATACCCAACATACCTTCCTCCGCCTATTTTCCCCACAACAACCCTGTGACGTGCGTTGGCTGAGAGGGAGGGACTGGTCAAAAGCTACCCAAGCAAACTTTCATGCCTTAGCAAGATTAGAACTCACCACCACCTCCTGGTGATTGGCTCAAAGTCACCCAGATGGATTTCATGGCTAAGAGTCCCTCGGGAGTGGGGCGGTATAGAAGTCGAATAAAATAAATAAATAAAAGATGGGACTAGAACTCCCAGCCTCCTGCTTTCCAGCCTGGTGCTTAACCCCCAGGCCAAACTGATTCGTTACAGACCCTTTATATTTGCATTGGTCCAAGCCCTTTGCTCCTTCCTTGTCCTTGTATAAAATATCAGAATAAAAATTGATTTGCATGGATATATAACCCGCATTGTTCACCACTGAGCTTCCAAAGTTGGGGGAAGAACTGAATGCGCACCAGGAAAGGTATATTTAAAAAAAGAGAAAAACTTTCAGATCTCCAGAGCACTGCAGCAGAACAGGTGTGCTAGCCCGTCCTTACCTTCAGGGAATCAAAGCAGGCAATAACGCGTCCGTTTTCCACATGGCAGCTCCGGGAAGGGTGGGCAAACTTGCACTCTGTGTCAGAACGAGAGCAGGTTCCTCGCTGGAACTCCCGACAGACTTCCAGCGTCAGCCATTTTGTGTCACGAACCAAGGAAACGTTCAGCGCCATATTTTAAAAACTGCCCCCAAAGGGGGTTAAAAAGGATAGGAAAAGGGGGAACACAATGTTCTTCGGGTGAATAGATTTCTTTTGAAGAAAGGGAAAAGTATGTGTGTGTGTGTCTGTGTCTGTGAGGGGATTTCTTTATCAAAAGGAAATTCAAGTTAAAAATGTGAAGAAATAACTTTGTTGCTTTGGTAAAATTTCTATTCGTCAGCACTTAGGTTTCATCGAACTCAAATGATGCTTGTTGAAAAGAAAAGGTTAAACTTTTAGCCAATCATAAAATAGAAATCTCATCAGAATTAACTAAAAAAATCAAATTAGAGGCCAGCTCCTAAAAGTGCAATTGTCAAAGTTAAAATAGAAATGTTATATATTTATATATGTTTTTATATATATGTATATATGTGTATATATATATATATATTTATGTATATATATATGTAATGTTTTGTGCCACTGCCAAAATTATTTCAAAACAACTTGCATTCCTCTATTACTGCGTCCTCACAAGTTTCTGTGCTCTCAAGTTGTGGGTTTCAACTATCCTCGCACAAAACCAGATCAGTCCAAGAAAACACAGCTGCAACGGTACAGGCTGAGGGAATGTTTTTTGTTTCTTGGCAGAAAAGAAACCTTTAGCAAGTTTCTATCCTTTCATCCTGTGCCTGAAACATTTACAAAAGCTGCAAGCGTTAATACCACCAAAATGTTTCTCTTTTCTTTCTATTTCCTTCGGTTTGTTTTTGTCTTTCTTCTTCGTTTCTTTTTTGTACAGGATCGAGTTTGTTACATAGTTGGGAAGAAGAAGGGGGCACAAAGATGAGCGAGTGGACCAAATGGGAAAAGGTGAGGGAAAAGACAAGCGATGGCGGTTGAACCGCTGGCCGAGATGCCCCACGCGCACCGAGCAGCAGCAACGGAGGGGGTCTTCTTTCCAAAGAAGGGGGCAGGTGGAAGGGCTCGAAGGCGGCTGCGGGTGGCGGGAGCTCTCGATCCCCTTCGCAGTGCAGGTGAGGGAAAGCCCAAGTCGGGGGTCGAAGCAGCTGTAGCGATGCCAGTTTCAAGGAAGGCACTTTTCAGCGACCTGCAGGAGGAGAAGAAACAGCAGCTCAGCCAGGAGGGAGCCTCACTGCGCCCAGATCCCACCCCAAGGAGCCCCTGGACAAGACTCTCCATCCCAGAGGCCCCAGGAAACAGAAGCCGGCCACTGTCTGATCATCGGTCTTTTCCTTCTTAATTGCAAAAACAAAAAGAGGCGAGAGAGAAGGGCACTTCCTACCAGAAGCTGCACATGGTAAGGAGGAAGCAGCCAATGACAGGTCTCCTTGCAACCCAGTGTCTGGGCAGGCACCCAATAGAGGACCTTGTTCCATATTTATCTCATCCTGGCACACATTGGCTCGCGTTTCCCCTGATGGCTCATGCTCGCCTCCCCTCCTCCCTCCGTGCCACTGTATGCAAAATGCCTCCGCCGGCTGACCCGATGGACAGTCAGCCCCTCTCACTCCCCACCTGGGGCCCATGCGCCCTCAAGGAGCCTCCAGACTGCCCGGTCCCCACCCAAATATACTCCTGGTGCACGGAAGGGTTGCCATCATCAGGGCTTCTTCCGGGCCCTGCAGACAGGCTGGAAACAGCTCCTGCTTCCTCCCCTCCCCGTCGCCCACCACATCCAAGCCCATAATTTATTTATTTTTTGGGGGGAAGGAGAAGAACAGCCACAGATTAGAGCTGGACCAACAAAAAAAAACCTGGGTGGGGAAGCCATGATGCCACCAAAGACAAAGGAAAAGGCAAATGGCCCTACAGGGGTGGGGGGAGCTGCTGCTGGCTTCTGCAACCTTGTCTGTTGATGGAGAGCCCGGGCACAAAGCCTCCGATAGCCCTTATGCCAGCAATCCTCCATTTCACACTTAACGCCTTCCGACTGAAGCAGAGTTTCAGGAGAAGCCACGAGGTCTTTCCTTCATCAAATGGCATTTCCCCCCCACACACACACACACACTCCCACCCCTTTTCTGGAAAAATCAGCACAAGGGCAGGCTGAAATTTCAGCCACGTCCAGGGGAGAAGGGACTTGTTTCTTGTTAAAAAAAAAAAAAAGCTAACTCTTGCAACAGCTGGATTTTTGCAGCAGCCATCCCTCCTCCAGCTGTGTGTGTGTGTGTGTGTGTGTATTTCCCATACAACCATGAATTCAGGTTCTTCTCTCAATGCAACCAACACAACTTTGTGGAGCAGAAACAGCATTCTCCCCACCCTAAGTGGAGGACTTCAGAAAAGCCTGGCTGAACCGTCCCAAGGACCAATCTGTGTCCCCAGAGATGAAGTGCACCATCCCGATTTGCAGAGCTCCCAGGTTTGGTGATCCTGGCTGCAAGCGATTCCCACCTGCACCCACTACTCTTCCTTGCCAAATGTCTCTTGGAGACCCATCAAGATTAGCCCTTCTCTGCCTTTTGTTCCCGGAATCCGGCGGCATTCAACAGCAGCACAACTGACCTGCTTCCGAATCATGACCGAGCACAACTTAACAGGAGGCCTGGTGGACGTGGCCAAAGGTGACCCTTGTTTCGGGGTGTCTTCCCCCTCTTTTGGGAATGAGGAGACCGTCAGCACAGCGCACCCTCCTTGGAGTCTTTTGGAATCTGATGAATCGCTGGATGCTCCAGAGCAGAGGTCTCCAACCGTGGCCACTTTAAGGCTTGTGGACTTCAACTCCCAGAGTTCCTCAGCCGACGGACATGCCTATCCCAAGGGTCCTATTCCAGGCACTGGAGCCCAAGTTTCTCCCAGCCGCACCAGAGGGATGGAAGAGCCACATGTGGCTCCAGAGTCACGGGTTGCTGATGCCTGGCCTAGGTTCAGGCCTGGTTTGGACAGACACTCAGGCATAGTCAACCCAGCTGATGGATGCTCTCTTGTGGGAGAGGGACATTAACATACAATTCATCACCTTGAAGGCTCCGGCACTACTTCTTCCCATCCAGTACATGAGGAGAGGGGTGGAGAGTTGGGAAAAAAGTGGGCGCAGCTCGGCAAACAAGCCACAACAGGCTGTCATATGGGTTGGAATGAGGAGGAATTCTTCTAGGAATCACACCCATTTAAAGCAAAAGAAGGGGGCAGCTTTTGGCTGAGAGAAGGCTTCTCAGCTGAATCAAGAGTCCAGGGTTGAAGGTCCTCTCCCAGCCTTCTACAAAAACCACCAGACCCTTTTACAACTCCTAGGATTCCCAGATAGCGACTTCAGCTCAGGACGATGGGTGCTGTCACTTCCAAGTCATCGAGAGGACCTCAAGGCTTTAGAGGGCTTGCTGCTAAAATATTTAAGAAACCCATTGAGCATTAATTGCTCAATGACATCAAGATCTCAACATGGGCTTTGCTGCATGCCACCCAATTCACATGACGGTAAAAGAGGGAGGAAGGGAGGCCCATTCAGACGTGCAAGATTCTGTCGGTACAGCTATTCTAGGTCTAGAACCCTCTACAGAAGAGCTCTCCAAACTTGGCAACTTTAAGACGTGTGGACTTCAACTTTTGGGGACTTCAATATTTGGGGACCCCTGCTCTACAGATAGACCTTGACTTACCACAGTTCATTGAGTGACCATTACAACAGCCCTGGAAAAAGTGACTTATGACCGCTTTTCACACTTATGACCGTTGAGGCATCTCCATGGGACACGTTATCAAAATTCAGACACTTGGCAACTGGCTCATATTTATGATGGTTGCAGTGTCCCGGAGGGGGCCACGTGGTCCCCTTTTGCGACTTTTTGACAAGCAAAGCCGATGGGGAAACCAGACCCATTTAACAATCATGAGACCAACTTAACGACTGCAGTGATTCACTTAACAAAGGTGGCAAGAACGGTAAAAAAAAACAGAGCAAATTTCACTGAAACAGATGTCTCACTGAGCAAGAGAAATTTTGCCTTCGTGGTCTGGGCTACCTTACCAGGCTGACACCAATTTTGAAGGATGTGCTTCCTTCTCCTTATTAAGATTTTAGCGGGAGGGCCTGTCTGACTCTGTTTTCATAAATCAAAATTTTAGCTGGGTTCGAGACACATTTACTTGACTGTTGCCTTGGCAGTAGATTTTTCTTCTATCCTTCAAGGCCATCTCCACATTCCCTGCCTGCTCCAACCGACCTCACAGGACTAATGGGGAAGGGAAGGCCTAAGTCACATCCCTTGTGCTCCACCATTCAGGTCAACAAAGGAAGGGTGATTAAAAAAAAGTTAACTGAACAATGAGGACATTGTGCCAAGTTAACCTTCCATTCCCTCTCAGTCTCAAGATCAACCTCCTACGTTTTGAGGAATCTCCCCCAAGAGAGGATGAAGTGCAGGAATGACGCCCCGTGTTTTGGGAGCCTGGGTTAGTGCCCAGCCATTGGGGGACAAAGAGAGATCATCACGTAGGAGCATCTGGAGGAGACGGGAACAATCCTTTCCCTCTCCTCGTTGCTAGAAAACACATTCCGACTTAAAACTGAAGGAGCTACTCAATTAACACAAGGATTTCACAAGGTGGATAAGACACTTCAAATACTTCTCTGTGAACATTCTGTACCCAAAGTTTCAAAGGTAAAGCATGGCAACCTGTGAAGAAGAAAAACGCCCTCGGTTGTTTAACCTGTCCCTGCCCCAAAGGTGCCTGAAAGGACGGTTCAAAGGCATGGACCAGGCAGCAGGGTGGTCAACTCTAGAGCGACAGCCTCGCTCACGGTCACAAGCCTCACCCTGCTTGGATTACTGCGATGTGCTTTACATGGAGCTGCCCTTGAAGAGTACTCAGAAGTTACAACTGGTCCAGAATGCAGACATGTTGTTGTTTTAGGTTTTTTTTTATATACAGGCTGTCCTCAACTTACAACAGTTCATTTAGGGACCATGCAAAGTTATGACGACGGCACTGAAAAACCTTTGACCATTTTTCACACTTATGACAGTTGCAGCGTCCCCACAGCCACGTGATCAAAATTCAGCCACTTAGCAACCGGCTCATATTTACGACGATCGCAGTGTCCAGGGGTTACGTGATCCCCTTTTGTGACCCTTCTGACAAGCAAAGTCAATGGGGAAGCCACATTCCCTTAACAGCCGTCTTCCTAACTTTTAATGACTGCAGTGATTCGCCTAACAAGCAAGTGGCAAGAAAGGTCATAAAATGGGGCAAAAATTCACTTAACAAATGTCTCACTTAACAGCAGACGTTAGGGGCTCAATTGTGGTCATACATCGAGGACTTCCTGTAGGAACTGGTCTTACTGTGATTGTGGCAGTCCAGAGTTGTTTGAGATGGGCAGCCCTATAAATCTTTAAAATGAATTATTTAGATTATTTGAAATCTGGGGATTAGCTGGGTTGGGAGACCTCAACAAATGGGCACCTGGTAAAATGCAACTGCCAGTGACTGTTGACTTTTCATCGGTTTAAAAATTCTGGCCTCTCTGGTTTTAAGATGCCATTCACCTGCCGTGACTTCTGCCCGACAATTGTGCCCAGCCTGGCCAAGCGTTTCACCCACAAGGAGGAAGTGCTGCCCTAAGGACCCTTTTCGTGGCTGGCACAGCCACGGGGACAAACGACACCTTTCATTTCAATACAACAGATTCCTGGCCTGTGGTGAAGTAGTATGCAAGAACCCCGCTGGAAAATAAAAAGAAACCACACAATGCCCTGAAGTCAGTTTGTTTGGAAGCTGACCTGACTTTAATTCTGAGCCTCCATCTGCCTTGAATGAAGCAAACCCACAATCTGCTGAAACAAAACAAAATGCTGGCATTCCCTGCACCTGGCTGCTTAAGAAAAAGAGGATCAATTCCCATCCGTGCATATAACCATAAATTATGGGCAAGAATTCCCAGCCTCAGATCTGTGACCACTGCGGTAACCACCAAAATATTCATAATAATTGAAAAATTAAAAGCTCAACCCAATCCTCAACAATCTTGCAACATTCCAAACTGGACCCCCCAAATGTCACGATTTTGCAACTTGGGGCCATTGGTAATAGATAATCAAATATTTTTGACTGTAGGGGTCTCCCAGAGGCCATCCGGACAAGTCACATTTGCCCCACTGCCAGAAACAAAGCTGCACAGGGGACTGGTGTTCTCCTTCCTACAGACCTCAGGCCAACTATAACCAAGGAACATTTTCCTAACAACACCCACCCACCCCCCGCT
>JANHFN010002127.1:215011-228327 GCA_032468175.1 Toxicocalamus goodenoughensis
TTTCCTTCCTGCCTTCCTTACAGGATTAGGCCAGTAATTTCTTCTAACAACCGGTTGTCCGAACTGCTTAGAATGTTTATAACCGGTTCTAGCGAACAGGTGCAAACTGGTAGAATCGCACCCCTGGCTTTATGGCAGAAAGGTCTGAACAAAACCAGCGTGTCAGTCAGTCCTTTGTAGAGCAGGATGATGGTCTTCAGTGCCCACCAACCTGGCCTCTGCTTGGCTCTCCCGTGCCCCAGAAGCAGAGGTCATCCCAGGACCAAGTGCTTCGGAGCCAGCTGTTCCCTCTCCAGGGCCCGAGAAATGAAGAGCATTCCTGGCGGCTCCCCTTGCAGCTGTGCCTGCTTGTCCAGCAATTTGGCTTCTTCATCAAATTCCAGGAGTTCAGGTAAATCAGTCTCATATCTGGCGAGGTTGTTTACTTTGCAGATTGAGTTAATTGAGGGCAAAAAAATGAATCCAGCATCAGTTGGAACCTTTTTTACAGCAGTTTAAGGAGTTGGAACATCAGTGGTAATGAGAAGAGACACTGCTGGGAATTCCTCCCATAGACCCCGTCAGAGAGAGAGAGAGAGAGCGAAGGAGAGATGAGAGAGAGAGATAATAGATGCTAGATAGATGATGGATGGATATGGACATGGATACGTCCAGGCAGTTTCATAATGGATGCTATTGTAACGGGGTGGTGGCTTCTATTTCCTTTTCCTTGCATGCGGCATTTTTCTCTTTTCTCATAATCTACCAGAGAATCTCCTCCACACGGTGACATTGAATAAAAGATACACAAACAAAGCAACTTCCCAAGATGCCACCTAGGCCTTGGGAAACTTGTCATGGTGGCAACCTGGCACTCGACTGTTATTTGGGCCCTGAGTTGGTAGCAACGCGATCCAGGGCTCCAGAGAATATTTTGTTTACCTGCAAATCAAAGTGCTGTTGCATAGAATTGAAGGAGCTTAATCTAACTCTGGGGAAGTCAGGGTGGTGCGTAAACTCTGCCACAAGGACGGAAGGCTTGAGGGGGGGCTTGCTATGTCTTTGCACCCCTCCTGTTCTAGGCATCCCTTGGTTCGCATAAACAGAAGCTCTTTTGAAAACTAAAATAAGTGAGTGCTCCGTACGTCCAAGAAATATTGACTACACAATCACACCAGTGCAGGGAGAAGAAAAAAGCTTTCCAAATCCATAGAAAGAGCAGTTGGATTCCAAACCCATCAGAGAGACAAAATGGGTCATGCTAGGAGAAGAGAAAGGAAACCAATTTTGCCAGATGCCGATGATGGAAAAGCCTTTCTTTAAACGGACAATCGCCAAATCATTTGGGGCCAGCTGGAAAGCCCCAAAGGAAGAGATTTAATTTCCCTCTTCTAGAACTGGGGCAGGGGAGGGAGGGGAGGGCTGGCAGCAGCAACCCTGAGAAAGCCAAAAATAACCTTTTTTTGGCAAAACCCAGACTGGCCCAAAATAATCCACTGCCACATGACAGGCACTCAGCTCGGCCTCTCTTGCACCCCTGGACACTCTTCCAAAGAGCAAGTCCCTGCAGAAACTCCGTTGAGACATGTGCCAAGTAAGGAAAGGATTAAAACGCCTTTAAATCCAGGTAGCATTCGGTCTTCAATAACTACGTGGGCCTATAAATAACGCTCCGGGATCAGTGCTGTCCATCTTCCTCATCCTGAATTTCATGGCAATCACCCCCTTCCTTGGCCTGCCCCAAATAGATTCCCAAGACTGCCAAGTTTAGCAGCCCATGCGAAACGCGGCGACATAGAACATCCGAGCATCGGTGGCCTTCGCTCCACAGGGACCACGCGGGCTATTAGAATAATTCAGGCTATTTTGCAAATCCAATCTGGGGAAGCAAATTGAAACCTCCAGACCCCTTCATTAGATCGCAGGGGATGGATTTCTCAAGAGGGGCGGAGTCCTGGCACAATCGGGGCATCGACAAGCCTGGCGTTTAATCCATGAGCTCCTTTCCAGCAGAGAAACGAGGCAAGGAAGCCGAGCTCCAGAGGCAGGCCAGAGAGTGGCCAAATGTAGCGGCTTGAATCCCAGCTCATGGAGCTGAGCTGAGCTGAGCGGAGGGTGCAGGATTTGCCCTTAGAAGGGAAGCTTAGCCTGGGCCTGGCTCATGTGCGTTTCGCCCAGCTAAATCTCCAAGCCTTAAAAAAAAGGAGAAGAAAGAAAGGATGGGATGGCTCTTGGCAAGCCGACTCTGCCCAACTGGTTCTGCTGCTGTTGCTGCTGCTCACCAGAGGAAGGAGGGCAGGGCAAGGCGTGGCACCCTCCCTCCACACCACTTTCTGCACGGCCTCAGCAAACCGGCCCCTGCGAAAGGCTGGGTGAGACGCCTGCAGGATGCTTTTCATGGGGGCTGCCGGGGGAAGGCGGCTGAGGGCAGGACGCTGGGGAAAGAAAACCGGTCTGCCATGCTGCCACCTGCTGCGTCGACAGCACTGGTTCCCAGGCTCTTCCCGCGCCTGTTTCTGGCATGGAGGAGAAGATCCACGTTTGCAAGGGCAGCATTTAAGGAACTGCCAGCTCCCACATTTATTGTTTCACTGAATATTCACCGCCCATCCAGGCAGTTTTGGGTGCTCCTCAAGCATATTTCCACACCTGTTCCTTCCAACCTCTTGTCCTTGCAGTGCCAGAAAGAGGGCTATTGCCGTACCATGGGTTTAAACCCTGCAGCCTGTTGTTACGCTGTTGTTGGTTTTTTAATGATTTGCTTTGTAGCTTTTGGTTTATTGTTAAGATGCACTGTTTCCTTTTCTCCCTTGAGAGCAGGGCTTAAACCAGAGGTGGGTATTCAGGTTCTGACCAGTTCTGGAGAACCGTTAGCGGAAATTTTGAGTAGTTTGGAGCACCGGCCAATCCCACCTCTGACTGGAGATTTTACAGTAACCTTCCCCTGCCACGCCCACAGAACCGGTAGTAAGAAAAACTGAATCCCACCACTGGCTTAATCCCTCCTGCAATAGGGGAAGGGAATTGTAACGGGGTTGAAAAAGGAAATAATAGGAACTTCGGAAAGTCGGGAATCAAAGCTCTGCTTGCAAAGGAACCCATTTCAGCCCGAGACCCTGTTCCTCCCAAACACCTAACTTTAGACGGTTGCAGTTGTCTGGCAGGCCTGCCGTTCCTTCTCGGTTCCATCCTTGGAATGAGGAAGGGAATCTGAGTCATTCTTGTGAAGCCTCCCGAAGGACGAAGGCTTGAAAAGGAAGGGCTATTGGAAGTCTACTTGTAAGTCGAGGGTTACAAATTATAGCCCATCCCCATAAGGATCAAGGCTTTAGATCAGGCGTCCCCCAAGCTTGGCTGGAGAATTCTGGGAATTGAAGTCCACAAGTCTTAAAGTTGCCAAGTTTGGAGAACTCTGCTTTAGACTGAACTTTAAGCCTGTGAACTTTAAGGCGGGCGGACTTCAAATTCCCAGAATTCCCCAGCCAGCCACAGTTGAGTTTTGAACTCATGGGTTCTGGGAGTTGAAGCCCACCCGTCTTAAAGTTGCCACGGTTGAGAAGCCCTGGGCTAGCAGCTCTTTTCCGCATTTCAAAATTCATGTGAAAGGCCACCGGAAAGGCAGAGCCTCCAGTAAGGAGCTGCCCATTCTGGAAGCAGCTGGCGGATCCATGCATCTTTTGGACAATGAAATTAAAATCAGACAGCTGGGGAAGGGGGAGAAGGAAAGTGCCCTCTATGAAAAATACTATAAATCCCATTTTCTTTGCTTTACTGCCCCCTGCAGGCTGTTTTCTCTAGCTGCAGGGTGTGGGTGGGGGCTTGTATTCTTTGTTCGAACCAGGGAAAAATTCTCTCTTGCACATAAACACACTTCTTTCTGTTAGGCAACAACTTTGGAGCAGGGAAAAACATCGGGAGTTTTCCATTTGCCAAAAAGCAACCGAAAGAAATCTTTCTGCGCGAAAAAAAACATTGATGGCTCAAGCATTTGATAAAATATGCACACAGGACACGCCTTAAGCCAAATAAGTGTCCTAAGTAATTACATGTTTTCTCCCTCCGAATGCTCATCAAATGATGTGGAGACTTAAAAAACTTTGCCCCTATTTTCAATTGCACCCTTTGAAATTCTATTTATTTTGGTTTTCACCATGGGAACAGGGAATATTTTGACCTAGATCGCTGTTGAACTGGCTTCTGGAATGCTCTTGTGGGCTGCCAAAATCTTCCCCCAAACTTCTTCTGAAGTTGGTTCAAGAGAAATTCTAACATTCCCTTCCTGGGAATAAAATCCTGGCTTCTCGTTTGTCCCAAAGATGCTTTTTGAAAAGGCAACTGGACTTCCTTGGTTTTTCCTTGAAGGGGTAGAAGCTGAAGAAGCTTCTTGGATGAGAAGAGAAACGTCTTCAAGGAAAAACAAGGTCCGGCTGCCTTTTGAAAAAGCCCCTTTGGGGAAATCCAGCGACAGGCATAAGTAACGCTCAGAATATCATCGCCCTCCATTAAATGCAGACTGACATTCATCACAGGGAAAATTTTCTAAGTGCATCCACTGACTTACTATACCGGCTGTGATCAGAGGTGTCCTGCCCCCTTGTGGCCACAGAGATCTTAGCCACAATGATTCCCCTTTTGTTAGCCAGCTGGGTTTCCTATGAAGATGTTAGCGAAGAGGTACCTGTTCTGCGACAGATCCAGCCAGAGCAATTTCAATAACCAACCCACAGTCGAAGACAGTAATTCAAGTTTATTTTTATCAACTCTATTGATAAATGATGCCATCCGAGTCCATTGAATCTGGCTAAACCCCTCCCCCCACTTCCCATCTTCGCCAGTTGTAAACCTATACAGTAACACAGAGGCCTATACTGGAAACCAGAAGAATTTGTATGGTTATGACAAAAATCATAGGCATACTGACCTCTATATACAACAAACAGTATACACAAACAAAAGGGGTTTTTGTTGTCATCGTCGTCGCTGCTGTAAACCATGCACACCACAGCGTAAGGACAAAATTGTGTCTCTTGATGGAAGAGCTGTTCAAGGGCGTGGAATTAGGTCAGCTAATTTGTTGAGAGCCGAGCATCTCTCCCTGTTAGAATCAGTGCTAGATGCTAGATGCTAAATAAATATTTTATTTCAGTTTAAAAACACTATGCAACCCCCCCCTTTTTTGGCATTTTGCTAAAAATGTGCCCCACCCCACTCCTTTTGAATCATTAAAGTTTTAGGGCTCCGAAGCAGCGTTTCTTAATATTAGCAATTTTTAAGATATGCTGCCTGGAGGATTCTGGGAATTGAAGTCCTGCTATCTTAAAAAGATGTTGCTGGCCTAAAGGAACCCCTGTTGCAAGGATCTCCAGATTAACTTGGCCCCAAATTCTGTATTGGTTCCTTGCTAACTTTGTGACCTCCAGATTTGTCGAACAGGACAAAATTCTGTGGACTTCAGTCCCAGCACATCTGAAAGGAGCAATTGGGCCAGGCCAGTTAGCCTGCCAAACCGACCTCCAAATTATGTCTTTTGCCTCAAGGCTTCTTATAATGTAGTGTCCCAAATTTTAAAAGACTTAAGTGTTCCCCCCAAAAGGCAGGGGGCTGGTTAATATTCAATATGCCCGAAACAAGGGTCTCAACTTCCTCAGAGTCGAGAAGAAAGTTACGTTAACTGGTACAGCAACGAAGTACATAAGACTGAAATGAGCCATCATCAGGATAGAAAAGCTTCCAAAACACAGAGCTATTTATCATTGCAGACTTCACAAGGAGTTTTTGCATAGAGATTCACACTGTCCAAGTGCATCCAGTTTCCCGGTTATTTTTGAGGATCAGGAAGAGAGAAAGAGAAAGAAAAAACACCAAAGTGGAGCTTTTCTTAAAGGGACCAAGGAACAAAAGCCCTCAACGGATGCCAGGCCCATTTCAAAACATCTGGAATGCTGTAACTACTGCCCCTATTCTAGACACCCACCGGTCAATGGAGAGCCAATGCTGTAGGCTAGGGATGTTCAACCTTGGCACATCCAGTGGACTTCGACTCCCAGTTTCCCCCAGCCATCCATGCTGGCTGAGGAATTCTGGGAGTTGAAGTCCGCAAGCCTTACAAGTTGCCACAGTTGGACACCCCTGCTGTAGACTTGGGATTCCTGCCTTGAGAATTGTGCGCTGGTTTCCATTGGTGCAAACACCGAACAGACATTACACACCAGGGTCAGGAAGGGCTATTTTCCAGAAAGAGACCAAGGATGGAGGGAAACTGAGCCAGCTCTCAAGCATCTGTGGATCCTCCATCCAATTCTAAAACCCAATGCCTTGAAGGACACAAGGGCAGAGCCAAGGAAGGAAGCTGTGCGGGGACGGAGAACCCTGAGCATCAAGACAGATGAGACCATAATTCAAGATGACCACTCATGTGAGACCCCTGGAAATGACACCACTGGACATTTAAGAATCTGTATGATATTTAGCAACTGCTTCAACTCTACGTCCCCAAAGGCTCTCCTGACATCTTCCTGGGTTTATCGGTTCAGTTAGTTTTTCAGGACTTTTATCTTCCTACTTTTCCATCTAGACAACCATCACTGTACCAGCGTAACCAGAAAAGCTGAATTCCTTTACACAAAAATTGCTGAGTGCCATTGGACACAACGCGTAGGTGTCTCTCCCTTGTTGACAGATGCATGGGACAGGCAATTTTCTTACACCCCCTACTCATTGGATATTCAGGGCACGAATGCAGGATTGTGTGCGCGTACGGCCAACTACCTTACTTGGCAAATAATTCCCATAGTGCAGGGGTCTCTAACCTTGGCAGCTTTACGACTTGTGGACTTCATCTCCCAGAATTCCTCAGCCAGCATGTCCACAAGTTATAAAGCTCAATAGTAGCTACCCTCAATAGTAGCTACTTTCAATAGTAGCTAAAAGAGCAGAGGACACTTCCTCAAGACCTTGTAAGTCCGATACTGAGGAAAGCCTCCCCTTTCTATTGGTGATCTCCTTCTTGCAAGCCAGGTTCGTAACTGCCTTACTGAATTGGTCCAAAATACAAGCAATATTGCATCATTATTATTTTTCCAAATCTGATGATAACTGGAATCCATCCTCCCAAATGCTCAAAAGTCACGCTGGGTCATAAAAAGTGTTTGAAAAGCAAAACGAAGGCTGGGTTGCCCCCTCTGATAAAGATGGCTGCTTCTATTGGGAAACAGCTTCTGCTGTAATGATTCAAAAAAAGGAGAATTTTTCCAGGATAAGAGCTTCGCCACCCCCTCTCCCTTCTAAAAGAATATGCAGGTTGCAAGAATTATTATTAAAATGGACAGAGGGCATGGAAGGCCACCTCTCTTACAAAAAAACATTCACATGTTCCCGTATACTTTTAAAAATGCATTAAAATCCAGCCTCCTCAGAGAAGCCTACGGTTGCGTTTTCTAGTGCCAACACTCAGCAAACCATTGGGACTTTCTCTCTCGTTCTCACTACCCTGAAAGAAAACAAGCTTGAGCTCCATCAACGGCCGTGGCAGTCAAGGTTTTTCTTTTAAAACTCTGATTAAATATTTATAGGCCAAATCTTATCTTTGCTAAAAGCCAATTTACACCAGGTCCTCATCAACCGTTTTCCTCTTCTTCTCAGGTTTTTTCCCCTCTATACTTCAACCCATCAGGTCTTTTTTGGTTTTGTGGCCATTTGATGTCAAAAGTTGTTGATGAAGGCAACATCAAACTTTTTTAAAAAAGGATCTGAAATGGGTCTTTTTGGAGTTTTGAGAAATCACGTCGGGTGGGGAGGGAGGGTGTGACAATGAAGTCTCGTATTCCCACCGAAATGAGGATGCTGAATCCATTCCCCAGGAGGGAAACGGACCTTAGAAGCAGAAAGAGACTTGACAGGACTTGACAGTTTGTGTGGCCAGGCTGACCCAGGCAGGTCATTGAGGCTTTGCACTCACTTTGGCCACCCCTGGCCATGCTTTTAGTGGCCAGAGGCAGCCCCTCCTACCTGGGTTGGCCGGATGTCGGGTGGAGCTTAAGAGAAGCCCCACCTACTCAGCGAAGACGCCTTCCAGGGCAGGAAGAAGTAGGGAGCCCATGGGCTACGGCCAAGAGGCACAGCACAGTTTTTGCAATGAAAAATATTAAAGAGTATTAAATGGAACCGTTGGCTTCTCCAATTGACAATCCTGAAAGGCATAAGCGAATGGATCTGCAGCTACCCACTGCCCAATTTAAGAACTCCTTCCCAGGTGTTTTCTGATCTCTGAGACCTGGAGGGAATATAAAACAGTACCAAAATCTCAGGCCACTTTATACAATGCAGAAATGGCTCCCCATCTCAGGAAACCCTCCTCCTCCTCCTCCTTCCCCTCATCATACTCCTTTTAGCACAGCCTTTGCTGTTCCCACTTGGGATCTGCCAAGCCATCATGGTGGACCAGAGTAGAGCCCAAGAGGTCAAACCTTTCTGTCTTTCTTGGCAGGGACAGGTCCGAGACAACACAGATTAAAAGGTTCACCCACCTACAGCACAACACTGAATGCAAAAGGCCTCCAACCCTCGCCCCACTTTCTCCCGGAGAAGCGCCCAGCTCTGTGCCCTTCCTCTCCTGCACCCTCCTCATCGCCACTGTTCCACGTTCCCGATGTAATCTGCGGTCGCGTTCCATCCATCCACCTCCCAGGTGCGGCCCAGCTTGGCCCGCGAGACCTTCTGCTGCTCCTGCCGTTTCCGCCGGGCTTCCTGGTGCTCCTTCTGCCTGGTGAACTGGTACCGCTGGAGGAAAAGGTCTTTTGCATAATCGTAGAGGTCCGTGTCTAAAAAATTGAGGGCCTTGATCCGCTGCTGGGTGGCCCCCTCGATGTCCACGCTGGAGGCCCTGGTGCTGTTGCACTGGGTGAAGGGCGAGATGAAGTTCATGCTGAAGGTCTTCTCAAAGAGGTACTGGGTCTTCCGCTGGAATTCCGTCAGGCCGAAGAAGGCCATGCGCTTGAGGTTCTCCTTGGCGCTGTCCAGGAGCACCTGGTTCCGTTGCTCTTCCGGCATGACGGACAGGTTGTAGCAGCCCACCAAGCTCAGGTCAGCCAGCATGCGGACCTGACGGTTGTTGGCCAGGTTGTAGGGGCAGTCCATGAACTCCTGCAGGGAGCAGCCCGACCAGTCATCCCCCGAGTAGCAGCTCGGAAGTTCCTCGGAAGTGGGGGGCCGCCCATCGCAGAGGTGCAGTGAGGCCTTCCAGGTGGCTCCCCTTTGGACATGCCTCCATTCGCTCAGGTAGCGGGAAACCGGGTCCCTCAGGATGGTGATGTAGTAGTAATTCCTGAGGGACGAAAAGAACGAGAAAAGCACCTTTAAGGAGAGAAGGGCTCTATGGGGCGTTCACCGATAAGCAGCTGCAGTTGGGCTACGTCCCTGCCCAATTCAAACCCACTGAATCGATAGACAGGGAGTTCTCAGCTTACGGAAGTGCATTTAGTGACCGTTCAAAGTTACCACAGCACGGGGAAAAAAGTGACTTAAGATTGCTTTTCACACTTAATGATAGTTGCACACATAACGACGGTTGCAGCGTCCCCATCATGGTCATGTGGTCAAAATTGGCAACCGTCTCAGATTTACGACAGTTGCCGGGTCCCGGGGGGGGGGGGTTGTCATGCAATTCCCTCTTTTGTGACTGAAGTCAGTGGAGAAGCCAGATTCACACTTAACAGCCACGTCACTAAGTGAACAGCTGAAGTGATCCACTTAACAACTTTGGCAAGAATGGGACCCAACTCACTTCACAACCAACTCGCTCAGCAACAGAAATTTTGGTCGTAAGTCAAGGGCTACCTGCATTTATCGTTTCAAGCTCCTGAACAGGCAGAAAAGGAGACTCTGAAGGAACCGAAGACGTCAGACCCACTTAGGCCCAAAGAACTGTCACAAAAATAGAACTGCAAAACTCACACAAAAATTAAAATTCTTTAATGTCAAACCCCCCTTGCACCACAAGAGGGTGCTGTTCCACAAAAAAGAAAAAAAAACCAGCGGCCCCGGTTATTTTAACAGAAGAAAATAGCTAAAAAGTAAACTTTCTCATTAAAATCTGGAACAAAAAGCACAATCTCAGATGCCCCTTAAAGAGAAAAGGACCCGAAATGTGCCAAGCCTTGGATGATGCAGATCACGACACGGAGATTTATGGAGAGCTGCAAATCCCCGAGAATCAAGTGGGCTTGTTTTCTCCCCCACTGTGGACTGCAAATCTGCAGGGAGTAGCAGATCCCACTTTCCTTTTTGACTGATGACATTTTAAGAGTTTCTTTCCGAGTGGCAGAAATCAAGCAGCATTGAAGCAGAAAGAAAAAGGGATATAAACATTGCCTTAACCCATCTACCTACCCAACAGGCACCTTTTCAACCAAAAAACACAAAAATGCACCACCTTAAGCCCCAGCACATCAATAACACAATAGGCATCACGGTGTAGGTACCTGCAGAGTGCAGTTAAAAAAAAAAAAGGAAAATCAAGATGGGAGCTACAATATTGTGATTGAAATTCCACCTGTGTTTGATTGCAATAGCAATAGCACTTAAGACTTATTTACCACTTCACAGCGCTTTCCAGCCTTTTCTAAGCAGTTTATAATGTTTATCCCCAACAATCTGGGTCCTCATTTTATTGATCTCGGAAGGATGAAAAGTTGAGTCACCCTTCAGCCAGTCAGCATCAAACTGCTGGCAGTGGGCAGAGTTAGCATGAAATGCTGCATCCTAACCACTGTGCCACCAGGAAGGAGAATGAAAAAGGGAATTAGAGGGAGGGAGGGAGGAAAGAAGGGAGGGAGGAGCACTAGCACTCAAGACTTTGTCCCTAAAACCCTTCTCCAAAATAGCAAGGAAGTTTTGGAGGCTTCCTTTGGGCGTGCAGCAACAGGCTCTCTTGGCCACGTTCATTAAAAACCGTCTGCAGGAAAATGCCTCCTCCCCTCCCCCCTTCTTGTCTTAGAAGTTTTTCAAATATTTGATTAAGGGAAGGAATAAAGGAAGCCCAGCTTACTGTGCTTAAGTGGGGATGTGCAAGCACATTCAAAGCAGGAGATCATTTTTATGAAAACGTGCGTTGCTATTTTAAGATCCTACAATGCAGCAGTATTTCTCCTCCTGCTTCAATTTTAAAAGGAGGGGGGTGGGAAATGAAGAGAGGGAAAAATGAATATCTAAGCACATCCAAAGAACGCGAAGTGTTCGAAAGTTAATTACAGGTGAGCGCACCAGGGCATTTTAATAATAAAATTGTGCTTTTCCACTGGCAGCAAAGCTATCCCACACTGCCATTGTCCATTGAGCCCTGTTTAACCCTCCTCGGGCTGCATTTTCACACAAAACACCATTTTTCCATCAGGAAATGTCCTCCGCCTTTTAGGTACAGATTAACAGACTTGGAAGGGACCTTGTAGGTCATCTAGTCCAACCTCCCCACTCAAGCAAACCCTACACCCTTTGCCACAGTCCAAGCTGTGGTCCTGTGTCCATTGTTACAAAAAATAAAATCTTCTGATGAGGAATCTGGCCTCGAGCCTTCTTGGCTCGGAAAGGAGGGGCCATTTTATGGAGATCATCCTTGAATTACGACCATTCATCTGAAGTTACGACAGTTCTGGATGAAGGGAGTTACGATCCGTCCTCACAGATGGCTGGGGGATTCTAGGAGTTGAAGTCCACCGGCCTTAAAGCTGCAAGGTTGGACTTCTCCTGGTTCAGACCCAAAGATAACGGGGTCTCCAACCCACCACTCAACCCACAAAGAACACACACCATCCCCATGTGCCAAAGACGTCACCCCAACCCTCTCCATTCCCAGCACAGGGAGTCACTCTGCAAACATTTCTCTGCTCCCACCAACAGAAAACGCAGACCCAGAGACTCCCATGCGAGGAACACCACTAGAGAAGAAGATCTGGCTGTTGTAATTAATACAATTAAATACAAATATCTTCCCAGCCTCGAGGCAAAAAATAAATAAAATTAATTTTTTTTAAAAAAACACACGGACAGGGCAATCAAGCGGTGCCAGCAACCCTCAGTGATTTTAATTTAAGCTTCCACTGATTTCATTTAATGCAGCTTGGGTAGGTGATGTGGGAGTTCGTCTCAATTGAAGAAAAATATATATTATCGTAGCCCACCAAACAGCCCTCTGGTATCCTCCCCCCCCCCAAGTGGAAGGGGATTCTCGTTTAATTGAATTGGAAAAGCAACCCATATTAGCTAAGGAAACTTAATCAGCAGCATAAAATTAAAACGGGGCCGTCCGGCAAGTGCCGCATCCCTGATTAAGTCGCTCGCAAACCGTTTGGCAAGAACTGCAGAGGCTTGTAATGATCTCAAGTCCCCGGATTCCCTCTGGAAAGGAAACGGCAAACTTAGAACTGACAATTAGAATATTTTATATGCGTTTTTTTCCTTGCACGGCACAAGGGCCCCTCACTCCTTTGCCAAAAGAATTGAAGCTGTGGGTTTTGGGGGAGCTCTGGGCTGGCCAGCAAAGAGGAAAAGCCCATAATTTCCTTTTGCATGATCTATTTTTCCTCTAGGCCTCCCAATTTTAGGAAATCAGGGGTGAGGGGTTTCTACCCCTCCAGAGGACTGAATCAAAGGGATGTTCTGGAGAAAGCCCTACTGGATCAGGGAGGGATCTCTTGATCGACGTCTGATTCACAAGATCCTCAGGCCTGCATGGCGAAGTTGCCCTATTAAAAAGATGACTGATCCCTAACTTGAAATGCTCGTCTCATTCGAGGTGCTAAAACTCGCCTTTTCCCAACAGCTTCGCAAGAGAGGTTGGTTTTAGCTTGATCTGATGCCTCCAGGAGTTGTGGGGGGCCCATCGCTGGAGGCCTTTAAGAGGAGACTGGACAGCCCCTTGTCCGAAATGGTACAGGGTCTCCCTGCTAGAAACCCCCAAGGTCCCTTCCAATGCTATTATTCCATGTTCAGTTCTCCAAAGCCCCTGAGGGCAGGACAAGAAGCAACAGATGGAAACTCATCAAGGAGAGAAGCAAGCTGGAACTAAGGAGAGATTTCCTAACAGTGAGAACCATCAACAGTGAAAGAGTTGGCCTTCAGAAATAATGGGGGCTCCGTCACTAGAGGTTTTTAAAGAAGAGACTGGACAGCCATTTGTCAACTGAGCTCCTATTTCAGCAGCGGGTTGAACTAGAAGACCTGCAAGGTCCCTTCCAACTCTGTTGTTCTTTATTCTATCACCCCCATCTTCCTTGGCCAGTGTGGGCAACAACTGTGGTGGATAATGGGACATTGATGGAGGGGGAGAGAGGGAGGGAGGGAAG
>JANHFN010002127.1:229644-240935 GCA_032468175.1 Toxicocalamus goodenoughensis
CCCCATGGCAACTCTAAAACAGGCATAGAAATGTTTTATGAGTTGACACAACAATTAAAAGCAGAACAGTTGTCTCACACTTCTGACAACCCAGCTGAGACACAACCAGAAAGAAAAACTCTGAGAGTTTAACAGAAGTTGTAGAGAGAGAGAGAGATAGCCAAGGCAATAAGATGGTTTCTTTCAACTTGGTTCATTGATTCTCCCCAGTTGGCATCCCACAACACAATCACAAACGAGATGGAAGTCAAACATGGGATGTGGGTGCAATCTTGATAGTCTTGCACCAACAAAAAATGGGCAGGAGAACCATGAGGACCAGTGTGGGCCAGCGGAAAACTTAAGACCCAAAGGCTGGTTGTCCAAGCAAGGCCACCACTGTTCCTGCAGCTGCATGAAGAGAGGAACAACACAACCATTTGACACACTCTCCACATTAATTACACAGTGGCGCATGTGAAAAACATCCATTTCCACCTGCACTTCCAAGAGTGGACTTTTGGTGCCTCCAACAGACAGACATCTGGATCAGAGCTGAAAGCACCGATTAATTGACATGAGTAATTGGCTAATTCATTAATTGCTTCGGGGGGGGGGAATAAACCACCAAAAAACAGTTAGACACCAATGGCATTTCTAGAACTGTCTCTTCAGAGACAATTCCTTCCCCTGGCATATATTCATGCGCACGCACAGCCAAAATAAATGATTGCTTTGCCTTATTCTGTAAGCAGATATATGAACACAATTACCAATGCCTAGTTAGAATCTAAATCTGGCAGGAATTTATCTATGCATGGAGAAAATTTATCTATCAACCAGTTGTTTAATTTATAGAGTTCCCCACCAAATAACTCAAGAGAGCCAATGGCTGAGACAGTGTTCAAAGAGAATTAAACAATTTTATGGAAAAGTCCCTCCACAAATTTTCCAAAGCTACATTTTTAAGCAACAGGACACAGAATTAATGGAAGATCCTTGGCCCCCCCACCAATGGTCTTCATCCCAGAGACCTCTGGTAAACAATCTCGGGGATGATAAAGGTTGGATCAGCAACATGACTCAAATCAATCGGAATAGACCTGAAAGGGATCTTTGAGGTCTTCAGTCCAATCCCCTGCTTAGGCAGGAAACCCTCTCGTATTGAGTTGAGCGTTGGGTTGGACTAGAAGACCTCCAAAGTCCCTTCCAACTCTGTTATTCTATTCCATTCAGTTGCCACAATTTAATCTTTTTAGATACTGGTCATGCCTACCGGGACCACCCTATATTGGGCATTTGCAAGCTCTTCTTCCATGCCAACCTTTCTGTGTCCCCAATACGCCTCCAGAAGATCCATCTTCCAGGCAAAGATCCTTTCATCAAGGAAGTCCCATCCAAGATCTTCCCTGTGTTACAAGGGATCCTTCACCTCAAGCAAATCAGGAACCTGGTTTGCAAATTGCAACCTGTTCAGCCTAAAGTATCCAGTGAGTCACCTGGGAGGGTTTCCATCCTTCCTCTGCCCCCACTTGTCAGATGCCACTCCTTAGCATGGCCTATGCTTGTGACCACATGCTCCAGAAATTGTGATCCTCATAAATTTTCTCCACAAGGATAGTGGATTTTGGAAAGCATCTTTCTTCACTCCAATCCATATTTATAGGCCCCGGAATATATTTGACCTCCTGGGTTTATTTATTGCAACAAAGACCAATAAAACAGGAAAATACATCATCCGGATGCCCAGGAAATACAGCAACCAAGAACAAATTTGCATTCCCTTGAAGCTGTATTTCCCACTGCTGCTGCTGCTGCTCCTCCTCCTGGCAAACCTCTCCTTCCCAACCGCATCTAAACAAGCTTTCTTATTTCCGTCAGGTCAAGGAGGATGACCACCATAGCTGAGATTAACACCCACCTTGGTTTTTATTTAATTACAAAACCATGTTGAGACTCAAAAGGAACACAAGTTCAGCCAAGCGTGTGCCGAAGAAACCTTCCTCCCTTTAATCTAACCTACGAGAGTCATTCTGCCTTGTAGAAGTGTTTTTGTTCAGTTCTGGGTCCTTCTTATGACTACCCAACAGGAATTTGGCAAGCATTTAGCCAGGACCAAATCCTCACCGTCTTCTCCCGGCCCCTCGTGGAGACCCAGGACTTCCTGACAAAAGGAATCAATTCCAAAAGGAAAGTCCCAAAAAAAAACCAGCCTTCACAAGAAGGCCCTACAAACTTGTATGACAAAGTGGGGTGTGTGTGTGTCTCAAATACGATGTTTAATCACACAGAAGAAATAAATACCCTTGGGGTAATCCTACTGGTTTATTTAATTCTGAATTATTCATTTTATTTTACTTGAATTGGTGTTTGACCTCTAGTTGGCCTGGCTCAGAAGCTACGCTGGGTCAGGCCTGGTTATTCCTTGGATGGGCGATCCACCTGCAAGGCAACAGGGTCGGTTAATCCCTTTAAATAGTTCCTGTACTTCTTAGGAGGGTGAAAGTCATGCTGAAAAAATGCCACAGCACAAAGCCCCAAACCCCAAAATTATTTATGCACGTCTGCAACCTGCTCAAGCATTTAAATAGACATTCAGCTCATCTGATGTTAAATCTGTTTCTTAAACGAAAGGGAGGAGGTTGCTTTGCTTCAAGGTTCTCGGTTCCCCCCAACTTCAAAAACGCCCCAGCCTTCCTCTTTTGCTGATTATTCAGCTTTGTGCTGAAATGGACCATCTGCGTTCCCTGAAATAGGAAACCAGAAGGAAGCCAAGTCATCTGGATCAAGGAGAGACAGCTGCGCCTCTGCAGGTTGCGGAGACTTTTAGCTGGCCAGGTGGTCTCCCAAGGGAGATGGCTGATTTTTCTCACAACCAAGGATCCCCGAACATGGTCTGATAACAGCCAGCGTGGCTTGAATGTTATGGTTTATGGTGGCCTTCTTCAACTTGGAAGAGTTAGGGGTAAAAGGAAACCTGGCTGCCAAAGAACCCAACGGCTGGAGACCATCAAAGCTGGCATCAGCCCAAGTACAGAACAACTCAAAGAAGTAGTGCAAGATCAGAAGATGTGGAGAGACCTGGCCCAATGAATCGCCAAGACGCGTCCATGACTAAATGGATAACATTACCACCCTCTCCTCTTACCTGGGGCTATCTTTCCTAACCCTATGTACAAAGATATTTTAGACACCAAACCCAGAATCCCCAGCCAGCCCTGATTCTAGGATTCCAAAAGCTGTTGGAGGCATCTGATGTGGGAACATTGGCTCAGGGCTCAAAGTAGCATTTCTCAATTTTGGCTCCTTGGAGAGGGGGGGGGAGGGCGGACTTTGGATGAGCTAAGCTGGCTGGGGAATTCCAGGAGGTGAAGCCCATCCATCTTCAAGAGACCACAGTTGAGAAACGCTGACTTAAGAGACTGTTTTAAGAGACTGCTGCAAACCCAACCGCTTGATGTTTTATTCAGCAACCGAAGATTAGAGCGAGGGTGAGAGATGACCTACTAACCTTCCTCAGATTCTAGGTCAGGATTATTTTTCCATTCTGGATGCACAGAAATTCCATTGTGTTCAGGACAGGAGCTATTGATTTTCCGTCACTACAGCTAATAAAAACTGTCCTTGAAGGGCTGCTCTGATGTTTAAGGAGACTCTGCAGCCCCTGCCTGGGTTGGTGTGGAAATGTGAAACTGTGAAGACCTCTACAGAACAGAATTCATCAAAGCCTGCCATGGTGGAGGTGCGCATGGTGATGTCAGAAGGCATCTTCCACCAATTGTCCTTCCTAGTCCCCTGCCAAAACGTCCCCCTCAGGAGACCTGATGCAACCACAAACCAGCTGCTCTGTTGATAGCTGAACTTCAGACCTGCTTTCCTGGCCTGTATGGGTGAAGGGACTGGATACCCCAGACAATCCCTGGCAGAATTATAGTTAAACCATACCAAGAAAAATGAGTGTTCTAGTGCTGAACGATTAGCCCAGCGGTTAATTATGCGAGTCGCCTGAAATAGTGCTAGGCCCCTGGGATGGCTTCCACTTCCATTGTTTAGTTTGTGTACCAGGAAGAGATATTCCAGGCAGCTGCATAAATCCTTCATAGGTATTGATAGGGCTTGAATGGCAAAAGCTGTTATGCAAATGGATTGTTATGAATAAGGAGGGAAAATCCTAGTTCGGTGCCTCTTAAGAAGATTCATGCGCCCAACAACAGAGGTAAACAAAGCTGTGTGGTTTTTTTTCCTTTCAGATCTTCCTTCCTTTTTAAAAAAAACCTGCAATTATAAGACTTCAACCTGCCAATCCCTAGTTCAATGTGGCTAAACACAGCAGGATTGGGACAGGAGGTCCATCTTCCAAGCATAATGAAGACATTCCAGTTGATTGAGGCAACAAAACCAAAGGGATTCCTGCCAGCATCTCCCTTCTTCCTGGGAAAACTGATTAGTCAGCCAACTTCAGGGAAGATTAGACACATATGTTGAATTGAGTAGATCCCACCCAAGATCCCATGGAATCTCCAGCACTCCACCCACTTTCCCTGTCTAAAAAAACAACGTCCAGTTTATCTACCCCTGCATCTTGCTGGTTGGGTTCCTCTGGAGGCATCTGGCTGGCTTCGGTGGAAGCAGAATACCAATGCAGTTAGACTTCTGGTCTTCTCCGACTCTGGGCTCCCTCTTTTTTCTCTAACTCAGGAGGACAAATGTACCCGTTGCCCTGCTCCCAAGACTCGGCTTGCCTACTGAAGAACCCTTCTTCCACCACATTTGTCAAAGCACGAGGACTTCATCCATTCCAATGCCCAAGGGCCAAGGTCTGGTGAACGCCAAACAGCTGTGGGCATGTATTCCAAAAGAACAGTGAAGCACAGCAGCGCACGACACCCGTCTGCTCGTGTCTTTGGTGAGCTTAAAAAAAGTCAAGCTTGTCCTTATTACCTTCTTCCTCAGCTTGTTTCCAGATTCCAGGCATATTTTCTTGCTCCGTAATGATTTCTGGCAACTTTCTGTAGTCAACTCCTCAATGTAGCTCCATTCTCACTTTCCTTCTTTAAGGAGCCCTTAAATCTCCCGAGATTCTGCTCAGAAACCAGGCAAGAATAATGGTCCCTGAGCTACAGATTGGGTTCATATATCACAGAGCTAAGCCATTAGGTGGTCGCTTCATTGTGGCTTAAGAGTGATGGATAAACAGTCACCGGCATGTAGAGCTGATGGTTTTGTAACGGTATGAACCCAGCTATGGTAGCTTTCTCAACATGCTGTGGCTCAATGTTTTGTGTGCATTTGTGGCTTTAAAATTTAGCTATACTACAGCTAGAAGGGGCATGCTGTAATCCTGGCTTAAGCTACGCTAACAGTGGCATGAAACACGGCTAATGTGAAATACAATATTCACTCAACCAACCGCCCCAAAAGAAAACCAAACCCTGATTAACAACTCACACTACCCAGGGCTGCCGTGAACAGAATCTTAACCAGGTTCATTCCCAAGAAAGCCAACCCGAAAAATCCAGCATCAGGCATGAGACTGGGGTCTTGTGCAATTTGTGTCATGAGGATGTAGCCAAGACTGCTTCCTAGTCCCTTCAATCTGCAGCAAAATTCGGGCTAAATTCAGAATTGCTGGGAAGGCACACACACACACACATACACACAGGAATAAAACCACCACTCTGTTCCAAATTCTGTACAATTTTAGCTCTTTTGTTCTCCAGTGATCACACTGTTGAATTGCTATTTCTGCCTGGCATCCAATACTTGGCTGGAGACTTCAATACATTTTCTGCTGATTTATTAGAGCTCAGCAAGGTGGGTAATTTTCAAGCGTCTCACTTATTCCAATGTTATCCAAAGCAAACATCGTAACAATAGTAATAATATCACATGTCAAACTCCGCACTTTGCGGAGAATGAAGGATTGTAGAAAGAGCAGAACTGGGGAGAAGGTTTTCTCTCTGCAGGTGATGCTACGAATTGTGGGGGATGCTTAATGCTTCAGTCTATCTTGATCGAGGGGACTGTCTTGCTTCACAGCAGAAACTACGGAATTATCCGCCATCATCACAGGCTGCCATTACTCATTCCGGTAAGTATGGCCTCAAATGATAGAAACATCTCCCAAAGCCAAGCATTACACTGTTAGCCTGCCTTAAGATGGATTGTCCAAACACAGTTTTCACTGGGGAACACATATTTCCAGCCAGCCAGAATTGAAAGAAAGAAGGAAGGAAGGAAGGAAGGAAAGAGGGAGGGAAAGAAAGAAAGGGGAAGGGAAGGAAAGCAGGAAGGAAAGGAAAGGAAAAACATCTGCATCCAGTTGGAAGAAGGATGAGCTATTTCCCCCCCAAAAGAAGTTGGTCCAATCCAGCTGCATCTTCAACTTACATCACCCTGGGAAAATGTTCTGTAAATAGACACACACACTGGATGTCCTCAGAGGACATTCCTGCAATTTCCTCCGTGGGTAAAAGCGGCTTTGAACAGCGGCCCTCCTTCCCAGGTAAGTTAATGGGTTGTCTCCAGCCTGCATTCATCTTGACTTCCTTTTAATCTCTACATCTTGGAACTCTTGCTTGTAAAATTCTGACCGGGTAGAAGATGTCAGAACCTGGACCATAAACATTTTATTTCAACGCTTCTACGGTTCAATGCAGCGCCGGTAAAAAAGTAGGTGAGTCAGTAAAAGGGTTTTTTATTTATAACCCCTAAACACCCCTTGAGCCCCTGGTCTCACCCTCCCGATGGAAAATGCCAGGAAAAAGGATTCTGAGATACAAAGGTGGCCTCGTGCAAGCAAGGAGATAAATGCACAAACACACACACACACACAAAGTATATATTTTAAATTATACAGCTCTTTAAATATTTAGTTTTAATGGTTTTTTAAATTTTCTGTATTTTTGTATCAATTTTTAATTGCTGTACACCGCCCCGAGTCCCTCGGGAGAGGGGCGGTATAAAAGTTTAATAAAATAAATATATGTTTAAAGCCACCTACAGCCATTTAGTGGCCAATGGATAGAAGGAAGGAAAGAAGGAAAGAGGAAAAGAAGAGAGGGAAAGAAAGGAAAGGAAAAAGGAAGGAAGTTAACCCTAATCTGGTTCTTATGTCCATTGTATGTGCTGAGTTTCGATCACCTCATTGAAAGAAGTCATTTCTCATAAGACAGGAGCCATTTATATTTGATAAATAAATAAATCTTCATCCTTTTTTTATCATTCCCAGTGGATGTTCCTGGGTGGTACATTTCTTTTTTAAAACAAAAAAACAAAACCGCAAAATGGACTGGAAATGAAGTGAATATGTAACCATCATAAATATTCACACAAAAACAAAGCATGCAAAGACTACAAAATGCTCCGAGAAAAGGCAATTTTCTAGCTTCTCAAAAACAAAGCAAAAACAAAAAGCAAAGCGAGATTTCATGCCTGGATGAAAAGAGCTGATTGCTTTGAAAGGGCCAGGAATGAGTAAGGAGAGAGTTTGCTTTTCCTGCCAAGCAGCTCCTTTCTCTTAAGTGTGCACTCTGTACATGCTCGCCTTTACGCCGGCTTCTGCGGCAAGACCAGCCTGAATTAGCCCAATTGGACTGTTTGCAATAGCCCTTAGACTTATATACTGCTTTCCAGTGCTTTACGGCCCTCTCTAAGCGGTTTTACAGAGTCAGCCAATGGCCCCCAACAATCTGGCTCCTCCTTTTACCCCCCCTTGGAGGGACGGAAGGCTGAGTCAACCTGGAGCCTGGTGGGATTTGAACTGCCAAATTGCAGTCAGCCGGCAGTCAGCAGAAGGAGCCTGCAGTGCTGCACTCTGACCACTGCCCCACTGAGGCTCAATAGTGGTGACTATCTGTAGCTCAGGTGGAGAATGAGGGCGGGGGTCTGTTCTCCAAGCTTGTGGGTTGGTTTTTCAACATTTTGTTACCATGCTAGGTAACATCTTCAACTCCGCTGAAGGCCTAACCTAGCCTGGTAATGAAACGTTCGGAATCCAGGCCACGAGCTTGGAGGACGGACCTCCGCCCTCACAATAATGTGTGTGGAGATTCTCAGCCGTCCAGGTGATGATTGTCCGAAAGGCAGCTGACTCTGAGACACATCATTCATTGTCACCCTTGACCCTGGTTTCCCCACCCCTTTAGTTGGGAAAAAGGGTGTAAGAAACCCACCGTCTGCTCCCCCAAAAATCAGAGTCTGCCTCTGCAGAACCACACTGGATTTAAAGGAGAAACCTCCCATTTGTGTTTCATAGCGTAGCGTAGAGTGAAAGCTGCGCTCACAAATGAATCCAAATAGTTGAAATTCATCTAAAACCAAAATAGCAATCAAGAGAGTCAGCCAGCTCAAGGCCTCGAGGATGGCATCTCAATAGGCTGCAGGAGAGGTGGGGAGAATTTAAAAAAACCACGCAAAACAGAACAACTCTGACCAGGAAAAGGAGAAAAAGGGAGAATATAGCTGTCAACCATCAAATATTCATGACAGCATTAAAAGAATGACAGTAAATCAGAAGCACCAGTTATCTCCATCCCGCAAGTGCTGCAATAAAGAATAATTTGCTGGAATTAGCTTGTTTGAGAAGAACATTTTATTAGCCATGGTCAGCTCCTTCTGCAATCTTAACCAGGTTTTGTCAGGGTGGAGTTTCCATCCAAGCCACCTTCTTGCAATTGACCCATAGGCCTCAACTGGGATAGGGATGGGAAGCATGGTTTCTGGAATTAATCCTAAGGCATTCTTCACTTTGAGATCCTCAAGGCTTTTCCGTTATTTTTCAAATTACCAAAGCATGTTCAGAAACAAAGACTAGGCAATAAGCTCAGATGGATATATCTGATTAGTTATCTGCCCCCAAGTAAACTTCAAAGTCTGATCATGGCCTGGAGCAACTGCCTAGCATTTTGGCCTGTCCATCCAACACCCACATATAACCTCTTTTTCTAGTCTAGTGACCATCAGATGCCCCAAATATGTGTATTTTCGTTTGCTGGTCGTTGCCTCCTCAAAAGGTTCTTGCCTTTATCTGGTACAAAATTGATTTCTAGTCCTTCCTTGTCCAATTTGTGACTCTTAGGTAGCAACCATGATCAAATTCTTAATTCAGGGACATCTATCTTCTACCTCCTGCTCTAGCTTTCTTTCAACTATCCAACAGTACTGGAAAAAACCTCGCTTTAACTATTCTGAATTCGACTGTCGTGGAAACATCCTTATCTTCCCTGATCTTGTCTAAGACTGGCACTGCTTTCTTTGCTATAATTAATCTCTTTCCTTTGTCAGGACACTGTTCATTTTCATGCTCCAGCCCAAGAAAGCAAAATTACCTATCGCTTTTGTTTCTTCTCCATCGATTCGTAAGTTCCCCAGTTATACAAGATGACATTTCCTTTGTCTGGATATTTAACATTAACCCATTTTGTTCTCTTTATATTTTACTTCTACAGAGAGTTTAAGTCTCTTGCTTATATGAGGACAGGGTTCGGTGGCAAATCCCAGCTATTAATGCTGCCATTCTTAGATTTGGATTTGGGGTCTGGATTGATGGCAAAGCTTCCCTCCCTCCTCCTCCTCCTCCTCCTCCTCCTCCTCCGTCTCTTCATCCATCCACCTTTTCCATGATCATATTGACGTAGAGCAGGGCTTCTCAGCCTTCTCTAAATATCTTTTGTGGTCATGGACTTCCAAGATTTAACTCAAGATTTAAATCATAACATTTTTCCAAGCCTTCGTGACCCACAAGTGGAGAACCACTGATGTACAGTATTACTTCTCCAGGTGTTCCTTTTTCATTGTTTAATTTATAGTTCCATTATTTTACTTCTGTTCCGTTTACACTTCTTTCGTTTTCTTTTTTTTTATTCTTGTAAGTTGCCTGGAGCAGCGGCAAATAAATTTAAGAAACAAATACATAATAAATTTGTGCTATAAGTGAAAAGGATAAAGAACCAATTTTCATCCTTGGGTGCTTGGGTGGGGGGGGTTGGACTGGATGACCTAGAAGGTCCCTTCCAACTCTGATTATCTGTTATCTTTCCCCGTTCTGGATCGCTCAGTTTCCCCAAATTCGGTTTATACAGTTGTCGCTGCAAAGATCCCTCAGAAGAATAATTAGCCTCGATTACTCTAATATCTTTTACATAAGTCCAACCTTGAGCACTGATAGGGGGTGTGTGTTTATGTGTGTGAAAACAGCTACTGCTGTGGTAAATTTCTTTCATCTGCGGGAATTATTTTATGCCCCAAAATTAATTTTGGGGTAACAGTTCCCTGTTCAGCATTTCCTTACTGTATTAATGCAGGTAAACCTAGCTAGGAAAATCTGATTAAAATGAATTCCTGCTGCAAGGAAAACTTCACCTTTCATCGCTCAGTTTTCAACGTTACTGAGAGTTTTCTGGCCCTTCTACATAATTAAAAAGAGCTGGTGTCCCCAGCCAAAATGTCAATTCAAATTTCAGCCCATGGAAAGTAATTTATTTGCATGTTCAATGAACAAACCAATTTTGGTGGGGTCAGATGCAAAGAGCTGCTGCGTGATGGATAAAGGGAAACTTAAAGGTCAGGGGATTTGGGAAAGAAAGTCAAACTTCAGATTTTCCAGAGCTTTTGAATTCCCAATCCCATCCTTATTGGCTCTTATTTAATTAAAGCACCAAATAAAAATTCCGAGTCTGCAATCCACTTTGCATAGATTAGCCTAGCGACAGGATACTTACTATTAAAACTCTAAATGGCAGGTTTATTCGTTTATAATCCCATCTTTTAAAGGAGGGGAAAGTCACACATTTTTGACTCGCTGATCACCAAAGCAGCCACAAACACTTGGAGCAAAAATAGGCTCCGTAGCCATGGCTCAAAGCTGAGAAAATATTTCCAAAATAAAACCTCAGGAATATCAGGAGAAATTGTCAGGCAAGGTGGCCATGAAAACACAGCTAAGGGTGTTTGAAGCACCGTGCCTGTGATGGACCCATTTCACAAATCCAATTTCTGGAAGTCTAGCAATGGAAGAAAGAAATAGGAACGTGTTGATTTTCTGAGCCTCTTACGCTCGTATGATCTTGAGAAACTACGGCAGTTTTTGCTCTCCAACTGTATCAACTGTAGAAAGAAGTTTTAAGGACAATTCTTGGAGGTGGCTAGATAATTTGGGGGGTTCAGAACGGATCGTTTAAAGCAGGAGAGCTGAAGATATCCAGGGTGACCATCAAAAAAAAATTTTTTTTTTTCCTGATGTAACTTCAAGCTTATCTGGTGGATTGTATTTACTTTGATGTTGGATGTACACCGCCCCGAGTCCCTCGGGA
>JANHFN010002127.1:241035-256480 GCA_032468175.1 Toxicocalamus goodenoughensis
AGGAATAATGGATGGAAACTGAACAAGGAGAGATTCAACCTGGAAATAAGGAGGAATTTTCTGACAGGGAGAGCAATTAACCCATGGAACAGAAGTTGCCCTTGGAAGTTGTGGGAGCTTCATCCCTGGAGGCTTTCAAGAGGAGACTGGACTGCCCTCTGTCAGAAATGGTGTAGGGTCTCCTGCTTGGACAGAGGGTTGGACTAGATGACCTACAAGGTCCCTTCCAACTCTGATTATCTGTAAATCTATAAGTAGCCCTTGACTTATATTCTTTTAGCGACTGTTTGAAATTACGACAACACTGAAAAAAGTGACTTACGACCATTTTTCACACTTAGGGGAATTGCAGCCTCCCCCACCGTCACGTGATCCCAATTCAGATGCTTGGCCACTGACTCGTAGTTATGACGGTCTCAGTGTGTCATGTGTTCCCCTTTCACAACCTCCTGGCAAGCAAAGCCAATGGGGGAAGCCAGATTCAAATAACGATCATGTCACTAACAGGGATTCACTCAGCAACTGAGACCAGAGAAGTCGTAAGATGGGGAGAAACTCACTTAACGACTGCCCCGCTCAGCCACAGCTATTTGGGCCTCCATAGTGGTCGTACGTCAGGAGGATTACCTGCATATATCTGGGTACTTACAGATGGTTCTCGACAACCATTTGTTTAGAGACCGAAGACCAGCTGCATCGAAATGGATTCCTCCTAACGTTTTGTCCCAGCTTTGGGGAAACAATGATCTGGCTTTTCGGTCTGTTTAGCTGCGTCTTGATTAATAATGCAAAATATTAAGAACGCAAAGAACATTAGTTGGATTACACCCAGCCTCCATCTGTCTCCAATTACCAGGAAGCAGAAAAGAACATTGTGATGGAGAGGCCCTCGCTGGCGTTTGACCCTTTGCAGCCCAAAGGAAAAGTTCCTCCAACCAGCAGATCCACCGGCTTTGAGTTGGCTGGAAAAGAGCTAAGAAACGTCTCCAAAGCTACAGCAGCCAGGCAATTATTCTGGCGCTCGCGGAAATGGAGCAAAATCCTAACCCCGGATCACAGATAACTCCGAAGATGGTTTTGCTAAACCATAAATGATGACACCAAGAGCAGACGAGACGACAGCGCTAGAGGTTCCAAAGAGGTCTTAGCCTGTCCATCTGGCCTGGTCCTAGGGCTCCAAATATTAAGTGGACAGCCGTGTCTGGCCCTGAAGTCCAGAAGGCTCATTGCGCAATTTATGCAAATGTTCAATAATGACTTCAAGATGGAAGCGGCTTGATAGCCGGAGGAACTTTTCATCAATAAAGGAGAATAGTTGTAGCTCACGGTTGAAATGAGGGGTCCTTGATGCTCTCTGAGCTTGGTGGTTTTCTTGTAAACATTTCATGACCCAACTAGGGAACATCATCAGTGCTAGAAGGATTTGTGAGAGGAGGAGGAGGAGGAAGAAGAAGAGGAAGAGGAGGTGGAGGAGACTGTAGGGTCCTTGGTGGTCTCTGAGCTGGGTTGTTTTCATGCAGACATTTCATTACCCAACTAGGTAACATCATCAGTGCTTGAAGGATTTGTGGAGAGGAGGAGGAGGAGGAGGAGGCTGTGGGGCCCTTGGTGCTCTCTGAGCTGGGTTGTTTTCTCACAGACATTTCATTAACCAAACTAGGCAACATCATCAGTGTAGCAACAAGTGGGGTTTGCTCTCTGTTTATATTTTATGGGGGATTCTGGGAATTGAAGTCCACCCACCTTCAAGTGGCCAAGGTTGGGAAACACTATCCTAGGGGAAGCCAGTAGAATATAAACGGAGAGTAATACTGGTGATGTTACCTAATTTGGGTAAGGAAAGGTCTGTGAGAAAACAACCCAGCTCAGGGAGCACCAAGGCCTTTTCATCTCATGCATATGAATGGGCCAAAGCACTGACTTCAAGAGACCTTTATGCTGATCTAAGAGCAGGATAAACCTGGGTTTTAAGCAAGAACGTCCCGATAAAGAGGAGTATTTAAAAGAAACAGGCCAGTATCTTTTAAATCCAAAGGATTATTCTTTGTAGCTCTTAAGGATTACTGACAGGTTGATTTTATCGCTCCCTTCTTGTTCGGGATGTGAATTTACATCTCGGTCTACTCCTCAGCAGAGGAGAAGGAAGAGCCTTTATTTTTCTATTTCTTAAAAAATGGGAAACTTCCCTTCATCATTTAAGGAACAGAATGCTTTCATTTGCCCTCCCAGAAAAAGAAAAGTCGTCAATTAGCTAAACGTTTTCTGGTGGTTGAAAAAGAGACACAAGTTTGCGGGTTAAAATCAATGGCAGACGGATTTTGGTGCCCAGAAACACATCTGTAATCAGAAACAGTTTTTTACCCATAAAGGATGCTGGGATCTCTCCTGCGAAATTTAATTTGCTTCCGAGGTTATGGACCGCTGTTTGCAAAAATTCTTTGGAGGTTCCTTCTTCTTCAACCTGGCTCATAACAACCGTGTTGAATTACACTCTCGTTCCCAGTCAGATTTCCAATGAAGGAAATCAAGAGTTGTGCAATTTACACAAAATCAAGACACTCCAGAAATACTAGGGGCCCACCTACTTGGAGCAGAGTTCCCTCCAGGGTCCAAAAACAAGGGCTAAGAATGAAAGACCGGATACAACATCCCTTCTTGTGTTGAGGTTTGCAAGATCGTTTCTCTTCACCGTTGAAAAGAATCCAAAGGACAGGTGCTAAACAAGGTGTGGGCAGACAGGTGACCAGCAGCTAAGCTGAAAGAGCCCCTAGTTCAGTGGTGGGATTCAAATAATTTAACTACTGGTTTGCTTTCCCCTAATGAGTTCTTCCAGCAACCAGCTCACTAAACTGCTCAGAAAGTTAACTAACTGGCTGAATCCCACCCCTGCCCTAGTTATTTTTCAAGTCAACCCATTGACAACACCAGCCCTAAAACCAAAGTCTTTGTTTTGCCTTTTACATTTGTTCTTCTTTTCTCAAGAACTTCCCCCCAAATTACAGAAAAAAATACCTTCCAAAACATATTCTCCCTTCCTCCTTATTTCTAAAGGGTGGGCTGTCTCTACTAAAACGAAAACTGCCTTGGCTGGTGCATATATCATCTGCAAATAGGATCTGCTGCTTTTCCTTCATTAAGGTCTTCAGTTAAATGCATGCAAATTAAAGTAAATGAGCCAATGTTTGTGGGGGTTTTTTGTTTTTTGTTTAGCAAAGCAATGCTCCTAGCTTTGCATATTTGCATTCAGCAGAGAGAGTAGCATTTTGTACACTATACGGCCAGCCAGGAAGGTAGAGATAACCAAAAAGGAAGCCAATTTCTTTTCCTGTCAAAACAATTCTTATTTTTCCCCCTTCAAAGGTGCAGCTTCATGCATAAAAATATGCAGCATCCCACCAAGTTCATTCTCAGCTCATCTTGCCAAGCATTTACACTAGCAGGTAGAAGCATCTGGTAGGCTGTGTCGGGACTAGGAAGCTAAGCAGCATTTGTTTCGGTTCCTCTTTGGATGGGAGATCAAGGAGGATCAATCCAAATAAAATGTGAGCAGGTGTCAGTGGAAATCCATGTCTATATTGTGGCCATGAGAACCGCAGAGGCCTCTCTGGAGAATCCATCAGCAGCCTGAGCTCAACCTGAGGACATTTCTATGTTTACCTGCCAGAAGATAATTTAATTAGACCGGGAATCAGATCTTCAAAGGCGCAGAAGTTTATTAAAAAAAAAAAAAGCTACTCACAGTAGTTCTGCTTGACAAGAGCGATTTACGTATGAATCAGTACTTAGACTAATTCATTATTCAGAAGGCTTGTTATTCACAGCCTACAACAGCTTGGTAAATTATTTATACCCAGCCGTCCCTTGTCTATGCGTGTTTTTCTCCCTTAAGAAAAGAAAAACATTTATAGTGTTCCTCGCAGGGAGATGTTCCAGTCAGAGGTGGGATGTTGATGAAGCTGAGGGGGGTCTCATGGTTCGCTCCTTGCAGTTTGCTCTGTTTTTCTTTCTATCCAACTAGTGATGGACTTCCTAACGCACAAGCCACACCATAAATGTGCAGGATTTCCATGCTTCTCGGTTAACCTGAGCATGGAAGCCCAATCTATGTTGAGGACGTTCTCAGGATTGCTTGACATCTTAGTGGAGTCAAGATTTGTTCTACCCTCTGCGTTTCCTTCTCTTGAAACCCATGATTTCCTCCACAGGTGGCCATATTTGAACCAGCAGGACACAACAAGGTCTACTGTCAACTCGTAAAGCATTCCTGGCCTGTTCTTGAGTTGCCATAGGTGGGGGGCGGGAGAACTGATGGAGAAGGTCGGTTGCTATGACCAGAAGCACATTCCACGCATACCTTTCTCCAGATTGTATCCCAGGTTACTAGAGCCAGCTAGAGAGGTATATTTTCTACAGCCCGTGAAAGTGCTCGGTTGGAGAATGTGATTTATGACACACCATGGGAGGAGGGGGAAAACAGGGTCATAGGTGACCAGTAAATTATGTGGGGCAGAGTCGACTGCACTTGCCGACATGTTGCTCCTAATAAATAATTGGATTTACTTTGAAACTTGGCTCAAGGCTCATGAATTAATTAGGGCATCCATCGGAACCCTGACATCTACATTCCAAAGGAAAGGAAATTACTTTTCTCAATTGTCTTCTCACCTACCTAAGATCTTGGTCACAACAGTGGAACTGAAGACCGAGGAGGATGGAAATCCTTGTTGTTGTTGTTGCATGTGTTTGCAGAGAGGCCAAATATTTGTCTGTGAGAGATGTGGTTTTGTCCAAGAAGAGGATTGGACAACCACATCCTAAATGGCATCCTCCATCCTTCACATCTTCTGAAAACAAAATGCAGAAACCACCACATCCTTCTGCAAATCCCTGGTTCGCAGTTTATCCAAACTGTTTGGAATGACACAATCCTGTTTCAGGGATTTATTGTGGTTCTTTTTAAGCAACACGATCACAGTGAACAGGCCCAGCCCAAGGACGAAGTAGAACAATCCAGCCAATGTTCAGCTATTTGCCCACACCCAATAGACAGAATCTTGCCTGATTAAACCTATACTATTCTAACTCTGATGGATATAACCTGGGAGATCCTAAGGAGTGGCTATCCTAACTCTCTTCCTCTGTCATCTATCCGGTTCAGGGCTGTTCTGCTTCTTGTCTTGCCCCACCCCCCTTGGGATAAGATACGCCTCCTTCCTGGGAAATTGCCACTTTACTGTAGTCCATCACATCGCCTCCCCCTTAGTAGACACAATCCATCACAGTAATTCTCCAGTTCAAAGTGGACAGTGAGTGAATGGTGCAGTGGCCTAGGGGCGGAGCTCTCGCCTCACAATCAGGAGGCTGTGAGTTCGATCCTAGGTAGAGACAGATATTTCTCTCTCTGAGCACACTGAGAATATATCTGCTGAAAAAAATACCTCAGCCCTGGTGACAGGAATGGCATCCAGCCAGTAAAACATTCAGCTCCATTCAGTTGCTCAGACTCCACACCGCAAGGGATTGTGGGGTCATTAAAAGAAAAAGATGATGAAAGTGGACAGTGGGTGGGGATCTGAGTCATTAATTGCATAAACGTTTGAGTACATTTGAGGAGCAGGTGGGTTTTCTGGGGAAGCAGGTATAAAACAAGCAGGGATACCTCAAAATCCACCAGAGATGCCCTTTCTGGGCTCCCCAATACTGGACCTTTTACTCTTCTTGTAGAAAAGTGTTGCCTCCTGGACCCTTCACTGCTTGTACTTCATAAGCTAAGAAGCTTCTTAATTAATGGCTGGACAAGAAACCCTTGAAAGCTATAATTGCTCTAGAAGTTTATGGTTACGACGTAATAAATGGGAGGCGATATCAATAACGATTACTGAACTGTTTGCATTGGCAAATGCTGACAATTATGCCAGCATGGCATGTGAAGGGGATACAACACAAGAGACATCAAACCCTAGTCAATTTTTTCAGAGGTGATGAATAAATCCAACCATCACAACACACGGTCTCCCTCCATAAAAACTGTCTCCTTCCTGCTCAGAGCCAACCTTAAGCCCTAGAGCAAAGATCCTCAAACTTGGCAACTTTTAAGACTTGTGGAGTTCAATTCCCAGAATTGTGCAGTTCAAGTCCCAGCTGGCTGGAGAATTCTGGGAGTTGAAGTCCACAAGTCTTAAAATTGCCAAGTTTGGAGACCTCTGCCCTGGAGTCACTTTGGGTAATGAGACGGGCTGCATATAAATTTCATAAATAAATAAAATAAAAAGGGTCAGGCATCTGATATCATGAAGGTACCTTCCAGATGTTGGGCTACACCCTCATCCTTCCTACACCCTCATCCTTCCTACTGGTAGTAGCAAAAACTGCCGTATCTGGCAGTTAAGCTGGCCAACAGAAGAAGCTTCTTGGTGGTCACTACCTTAGGGAATGAAGACCCACCTAACCCAACTTGACACCTTCTCTTATGACACAAGACAAATTTTCCAACTGATGTGGACCCACCTGCCAGGGGATTCCGCAAATCCAAGTCCCATTAATTCTTCAGGACGGCTATTTCTTCAAATCACAGCCTGAAGCGTGACAGGCTGGCCCTTTCTCACTAGGGTGATGTTATTTGGGATTGATTGAATCGTTACATGCGATCAAATCGGTGTCAACTCTTAGGATAGGACTTTTTTCCCAGGAGGTTCTTTCCCCAACATGGTTCTTCAGATCTTCACCAGCACCAGAGTCCTCCAACTTACCACTAGTTGCTTTCTCCTTCTCCTCTTTCCTTCCGCCTTTCCTACCATTGGAGCTTTCTCCAGGAAACTAGGTCTTCAAATCACATCTCCAAAGTTTTATTATCTTAGCCTCCTTGTTTGTGCCTCCAAAGTAAGAGCTCCAGAGTGACTAACTACAAGGATCTCTTCTCTGTTTCTTGTACTGACAACCCTTCCCACCTCGGTTTTGTTCTTATCACACCTGTTCAGCGCTCTTCCTCTAGGAGTTTTCTCTCTTTGCAATGCCACTGCTCGCTTCCCCCCACCTCCTTTTCACACCTGGAGCTCTCTGTAGCAGAGAGCCCTTACAATGAGCATCCAGCCAACTCTCCTTTGCGCACATGCATGCAAGCACATTCACAGGCTGCCTCTCCAACATCCTCCTCCTCCTCACCAAACTGGTGAGATCGGCAGGTGGGTTTGCAGTCTTCCCTATTATTTCAGCAGACAATGCTGATGGCTGGCCCTTGCACAAGCTCTAACTGTCACCTCTCCAAGTGGGTGGCTGGCATCCCCTCCAATGACAACGCTGCGCCTGCCAAATGGTGCTCAAAGTGGCACCGCAGATATGAAGGCTCCCTGCATGGAAACAGAAGGAGGGCAACACAGTTGTCAATTCATGCCAATCACAACTCCTTCCCACCCGCATCCTCAGGGGTGGGGGGTGGGGGGTGGGGAAGAAAAGTGGGCTGGAGCCTGTCTTTTGCTGAGAAACAAACCCTCTGCCTTTTAAGATGTACGTTGCGGCGGTTTGACGGCAAGGATGCAAAAAGATGGGGGCGCGAAAGGCAGGAAGGCTATGCATTAAAATAATAGGATTAATGGGCCCCTGTTACTGAATGGAATAAATAAATTAATTACTCCAGAGGGAAGAGAGTAAAGGGTTGTAGGAACTCAAGCAGTGGGCAGCAACGGAAGGCCACTGTCGCACAACATGGAGAGAAATCCTGAAATGGCAACAGAGCATTTCCAATTAGGGAGCTATCACATTCAGGGACATTTCTCCAATGCACAGGCAAAAATGCAGCGCATAGAAAAATTGCACAGAAGGGAAAGGAGGTACATCCTCTGCCACCCACCCAGACACACCCCCTCGGGAACAAAAGAGGGCCAGGCAGAATACACTGGAGTCACCAACACGGTGGTGAAGCCTTCGGGATACCACCAACCTTACTCCGTCCCCTGCTTTGCAACTCTCCGATGTTTATGTGATGGTTCTGAGCGCCCGTCAGGGGCTGAAAAGGATGACAAGCAGAGCCCTTCCTCACGGTTACGACTCAACGGTTGTGTTTTTCACAAGCACCCGCCTTCCCCTTAGCTGCATCCTTGACAGTCAGGGAAGGGGGTCACGTTCTCCTCATCGGGGAGGAGAAGGACAGGAGAGAATAGGCAGGGAAGTGACAAATTTGACACCTGTCGGATGCCTGATGCTCGGTTCCTTTCCTCTCTGGTGGCTATCAGAGATTCTAACGGGGTTTTTTCGATGCCTCTCTGCCTCTCGATTGCAGCCAGGAAAGACGTGCCATCCAAAGGATGGAGCCGGCACTTCCTCCATCCCTGTCCTAGGATTTCCCTGGACAATCCGATTTCGGAGCGGAGCAGAGCCCAGACAGAGAGATGCTTCCCCTTGTGCCCCGTGCATAATGGATGCGGTGACTGTTTTTCAAGGAAGCCGAAACTGAGACGGGCTTGTTGATGAAAGTTGGGAGGCAGGAAAGGACCTGAAGTTGGAGACTTCCATTCCAGCACAAATGTCTTCTTCAACGGTGAAAAGAGCATGTTGTACATCAGGGGTCTGCAACCTTCAACATTTGGACCCATTTCCCACAGAAAAGAAAACATCGGGAGCCACAAAACCTGGGTGGGCGTGGCCAACTCAACGTCACTCCTACCCAGTCGCATGACACACCTACCCAGTATTTTCTGTGGGAAATGGGTCTCCCTCCCTCCGTCCGTCCCTCCCTCTCATTTCTGTTTTTTGTGTTTTACCTTCTCAGGCCTGGCAAGGAGTGACTGGGAGGGGAGGGTGAGGGACGGGGCCAGCCAGTGGTGGGATCACTCAACAGGGAGCCACAGCAGAGGCCCCAAAGAGCCCCATGCGGCTCCAGAGCTGCCGGTTGCTGACCCCCGTTCTACATCAACGTGCTGGCTGGGAAATTCTGGGAGCTGAAGTCCACAGGTCTTCAAGTTGCCAAGGTTGGACCCCCTTGAATTAGAGGGCACGTCAAGCAGCGTCATAGAGATTGGGGTCTTGATCCTGGGAACCAACCAAGAGATGATTTTTTCCCCTCCTTTCCAAATCAAAATCTCAGCCTCCTTCAAACAAAGGAAATACATTTGAATTATGCAGGTTGCATTTTGGAGCGTTTCAGGTCTCTGATCCTTACAAACCATCTCATCTTCTAAATCTCATCTATCTATCCAAATTCTTCGACCCTCCCTCCACTCTTTTAAATATTGTTTGGAAGCTTCAACGTCTTTTTAAAATTAGAACGCCTTGGCCCAAACAGTTCTCCTAAAATATACCAGTTCTCACCATTTGCATAATTTAAAGATGCAGCATCTGTGCTCCTACACTGCAGTATTGGATTCCCCACCTCTTTGTTCTTTAATTGATTTTCCTTCATTATGAACAGAAAGTGGCTGGGTGGGGTGCCTCACCGCACAAAAAATATACTTGATATCCCAAAAAAATTGGAAACATATCTGACCCCTCTTAAAGAGATCTATGGAACTTTTCTAGAATTACCTCTTTAAACCAAAGTAGGTATTGTCCTCTCCCCTCCCCTCCCCTCCTTTCCCTTCCTTCCTTCCTTCTTGTTCTCTCTTCTTTCTTTCTTTCTTTCTTTCTTTCTTTCTTTCTTTCTTTCTTTCTTTCTTTCTTTCTTTCTTTCTTTCTTTCTTTCTCTTTTTCTTTCAAAAACTTTGTGAGAATCTATTCTGTGCCACACTTGAAAAAAGGTTACAGTGGCCTTTGCAAATACCACTTCCTTTGCACCACACACGGGGCTAATGAGTAGCCAGACAGGTACTTTCTACTCTATCTTTACTTTTGGAAAACACATCTCTGGTTGTCTTTCCTTCTTAAGTAGTTTATTCACATAGCATTAGATTATTTCCTGACAAACGCCACCCTGGGTGAATTCAGGTGTAACAACTGATGGGCTTCTGGGAGACGTTTGAGGAGACCCACGAGGAGGCTGTCCTCAACTACTCAGGATTGAAGTCAGCCAGATTGTAAATATCTACTTAATGTTTCTCAACCTTGGTAACTTGAAGATCTGTAGATTCCAACTCCCAGAATTCCCCAGCTGGCCATGTTGGGACTTGAAGTCCACAGATGGAGAAAGACTGATCTACGGTACAAATTAAATATATTGGAGTCCAAAAGAATGGTAGATCAGGACTAAGCCACTTTGCTATGATAGTCTGCAAATGACTTTCTACTTCTCTACTTTTTTGCTTTTCAGCAAAACCCAGCTGAGTAGTCCTTCCATGCTTTGTATCTCAAAGGTATAAAATTAAACCCCTCATGCCAGCATGTTTAAAGTGCCACAATGGGCAAGATTTTTGCCATATATTTTTCTCCAGCACTACCTACCACAACAATTGACAAAATGGTGCACCCACAATGGCACAATCAGGTGAACGCTGACGTCACAGACGTTGATTCCCACGTCTGATGCAAATTCAGGAGTCCCAGCATTTGAGTAATGAGATTGTCACGCATGTGTTATCTCTGTCCACCTCCCTTCAAGGATGCCACTGTCAATCATGGGATGCCCTTTTCGATCTACTGGCCTTACAGTATTGAATTCTAAACAAGTTTATAAATAACTTAAATAAGTCAATAGTGAAATGGCCACATTTCTAAGGACATGGCGAAGAATCTCAGAATTGTTGCTGATCAGAACCGGGTAGGAGATAGTGATGCAAAACGATGCAAACAACAGCTGCAGTCATAACAACAGTTTACAAACCACTGAAAATCATAGGTCCATTAAATTCTTCACTAACATTAGGTTGAGGAAGGGCAAGGAAGATCTTGGATCAGGTTAAGCAGCCATGTTCCTTTGCTATTACAGACCAAAAGAACCTAAGCCACTAGGTGTGTGTTATAGTCTCACGTTACATACACCCCTCACAGGTTTCTCTATATTTACTCACCAAGACCTGTTTCCAATTTACATCCTTTGAAACCCTACATATTTATGACATTTATTCTCTCCACCTTTGGGCCTCTTTCATTTGTTGTTCAAGAGTTCACCAGGAGAACAAACTCCTCTGAGAAAAATCTTCAGCAAGGAGGGAAAGAAATCAATGTGAAATCAACTATGATTAATGCCGGTTTGACCATTTTCCAACATTAATCACATTCCTGGGCTCTGGAGCGTGCAAAGCGGAAAAGTCTATACTCATAAAGAGTATAATTGGGAACATTCTTTCTCCTTACTCCAAGTTGGGGAGGCAGTGGGTGGTAGTGCAGCTCGGAATTACAAAGCCGCGGAATCATCTGTGTTGAATAAATATGGACTTCTTGGTCCCACAGTTGGACGCGCATTGAAAAAGACACAAACGCAAGGAGAACTCATGAGGAGCTGCCCTTCATTCAAACTTGAAACAGCTGCTTCTCCAGCTACAGTTCTGTGCAGGACTTAAATTGCAGCCCAGCTGTATAACAGACACCCAAGGATATTGCTGACTCGCAATCGCGCCCTCCCTATTGTCCAGAAAGTTATCACAAGAACACCAAGGACAACTGTGTCTTAATGTCACAACTATCTACCTCCAAGGAAGGCGGCCCCTTGGCTCTTTGCAGGCACGGTATAGAGTGACCCTGAGGATAATAAAACATTCTGACTGATTTGGGATTTAATCTAATCTCTTCCCTGGACAGAAGTATATACACATTTCTGGGAACAAATTGCTATATATCTTCACAAGATATATATATGTTTTCTTAAGTTTTCACGGGTACTTACATGTGTGCTATTCTATACTAACCTAATATAAGATTCTACACACACACACACACACACACACACACACACAAGCACACATATACACATACACAACACTCCAGCGTCCAGCACTAGACTTCACATCAGGTGGGACTGGTAAATCAATTGTTTTTTTTGTTTTCATGTTGGGAAGCTTCATTCCTGGGCAGGTTGGACAAACCCATGATCCTTTCCAATCTGATGGGGCTTCCTTGGAAGATATTTCCAAAATGAAAACAAATAAACAAAAAACCCCAAAGAGGGTGAATTCTGAATCAGAAGCAGGAGCCAAAATAAATTCAGGGGTCAACACACCCACATCGGCATCTCTTCATACAATTGTAGGATCCCCACAAATACTTGTGAGCTCGAATAAACTGTTCTGAGATGATGCCAAGTCATTAGAGTTAACATGGGTGAAAAACCTATCAATTATAGGGAGAACCAAAGAGTACCCAAGACCATCCTCCTTTTCCTCAAGTTTTCCTTGGGTTGAATCAAGAGCAAGGTAAGTTACAGACCTCCAGGAACCCCATTTGACCATACAAATTCTTCCCAAGTGTTGTCCACCAAATTCTGAGAACTATGTTCCAAGAATTGGAGAAGACTTATCCTTCAGGTCATGGCTTTTTAACCTATCAAGGATTAGACATGAGACAGAGCTATTTTCCTTCCTGCCTGGGGATTTTCTCAACAGATAATTCTCAAGAGCCTCTCCTATTCTCCTGTGTTCACTACAAGCTTTCCCCCTTCAAGCTACTGTTCAGGTCCCTCCACGCATTTCCGTCAGCCATCTTATGCGTGGTGATGGTGCCAATGGCATGGGCGATTTACTGCTTAATTAATAACTTCACTATGTCGAAAAGGAGATAATACTTTTCTTTCTGCATGAAAGCATCCATTTTTCCTTCAGCAAACAGTTGAATGCGTACAGTAATTAAACAAATGTTCACTTTAGCGTCCTGTTTTCTTCCAGCAATCATCGCTTCCACTCAGTGCTCAAATTTTACTGCTTTTTCATCACAGCCCCCAAATGCAGAAGACACACAAAGGAGAGTATTGCCATCCTTCCCTTCATCGCTGACAATTCCTCTGTGAAAAACTGAAGATCTTGAACAGCAATGAAAGCTCCCTTTTGAGCTAAAAGAATGGGAAAATTGAATTCAATATAACTGAGAATTAAGAGTGACTCGTATTTGGTGTAAATCTAGCCATATTAACATTCTTTTTATCTTGCCACAATCACAGTAGAATCTGGGTGGGTTGCTAATGTCAAACAAGATAATTTAACAAAAAAAATATTAATACATTAAGGTATCTCAGAATAACACCCGGCATAGGAGCCCAAAAGTCCTGCAGAGAAGTTCTGCTTTCCATTTTTTCTGGACGTCTGATAATCCTGGAGACCTGTGGATCTCCAACAGGGAATCATTCTTGAGAACGATCTCCATCATGGAAAACCAACACTCCTGGGCTTAGTCCCCCAAATCTCCTGAAATTAGGAGACAACCCACTGCTTTGAAGCCAAGTTGAAGGAATTAAAGAGACTTCACCTGTTTTTGTGACTTTGTTGCTTTTGTATCCCACTCTGGGTCATCATAGGCCCCGTGGGACACCGTCAAAGGAGGAAGAAATATTGCCCCCCAAATATTTTTTAAACATATGTATCACAGCCTCCTCCTTTCTCCAGCTTAATGGCGCGCATAGATGTGAAACATCAGTGTGCATAATTATATTTCCCAGGAAATGACTGAGCGTTTAGCAATTAGGCTGCAGCAGAGACACCAAACAACTCATTCCAGAGGCCTGGACTGTCAAGGGAAGCACCCAGGAGCTCCCCCTTTTAGAGGAAGGGGTGGCTGAACCCCAAAACCCAGAATTCCTGAATATATTTTGGGAAGCCGGTGCATTTCTCACCCATCCATACTGGGAGACCACAGGGTTTAACCTGGTGCCAGAAGAAGTCATTACAGCCACTGCAGTCAAACTTGAAGCCAGCCACAGAGAAGACAATCTCACAGATGTTGGAGGCCATCAAAAGGGCAGGCTTTTAATAAACTTCACCAGAGGCTGCCCTGCAACTGGCGGCCCACCTCTGGCCTGCCCGACCGACCACTGGGCAGAAATTTGCAGTGATGAACCAACAACAGCCCGACAGGTGGGGAGATTAATTATTACCAATTACTTTTCAAAACAATCAAACAGCAGCATAAAATTGCCAGGTGGGTGTTGAGCCTCACAGTGCCAAGCCTTTAACTTCCTTCTCTACCCAGTGTGTGTTTGTGTGTGTGGTTTGTGCACGCAACGCACACGCCATTCCAGATTTAGCCATGGGGGTGGGGAACCAGCAAAAGAAGGCTGGTGGAAAAATAAATTTTTTCCTGCCTATTAAAAGTTTCCTACCTGGAGACCAGCCAAGGCTGGGAATGAGAGAGAACATCCTTTAATATGTTGGTAGTGGAAGACTGGCAGTGCCACCCCACCCCCCTGTGCAAGCTTAACAACTCGTAGTACATTACAAAAGCAAGAGAAAAACCCAGCCCTGCTCAACCAAAGCAGAATTATGGAATTATTTCTAAATGACAAAAGGATGCAAAAGGCTTTTAGGGACGTTAAAAGCAGAGGGCATCAAAGGAAGATTTTCTGTGGAGAATATTTCATAACCGGAGGGCTAGCAATGAAAATGATTGATCCTAGGCTGGTGTTTCTCAACCTTGGGAATGTTAAGATGTTATGGACTTCAACTCCCAGAATTCCGCAGCCTGGGGAATTCTGGGAGTTGAAATCCACAATGTCTTGAAGTTCCCCCAATTGAGAAACGCTGCTCTAGCTAGGCTAACCGAAGGGACCAGAAACAGACGGTTGCAATTACAAAGCGAATTATTCAGGAAAGTAGCTCAAATTTCCTACCTTCTTCCCATCCCTCCCTTTCCATCAATTTTGCTTTGCCTTTCCGGCGCCTCCTTGCTCCTCTTGGCTTCCTACCTCTAAAAATAAATGAATGGGATGCTAAATTCCCCTCGCAAAGACGCTGTGAATGGAACCTCTGAAATGGGCCAAATTTCCCCTCCTTATTTTGCCAACAATACCCGGGGCTACAATTGAGCCTTCTTTGCGAGAGCATTTCGTTTCGAGAAAGGAGGAGAAACACCACTGCAAACCCAAGGAGCAGGCAGAGAACAGAATGGCACTACGAGACGGAGGCAGAAGCATAAAAATCTCTCCCGGCGTGTCACTCTTAATATTGTTTTTAAAAATAAGCAGGAGACTCCGCTGCCAAGGAAGTGCTTCTAAATGAAGACGAGAAGAGTTACCATCTGGAAGAGCTGAGAGGAAGAGAAAGACGGAGAAGGCCTTTTCCAACATTGAACCCCCAAATGAGTAACTAAGCAAGTGGAAGCAATCCAAGGCGGTAAGTTAATTAAGAAAAAAAAGCGGAGGAAAGATTACAGGAAATGCACCATCAATTCCAATGCTTCTGTTCTATCCATCCCTCAAGAAATCCCAGGCAACTCCGTCTCTGCAGCTTCCTTCCCAGAAAGAGGTCTACAAGAAGTTGTTGGTCCTCAAAGATGTTGTGCTATGTTCTGGATCCAGGGTCTCCAACCTTGGCCACTTTAAGCCTGGCGGACTTCAACTCCCACAATTCCCCAGCCAGCAAAGCTGGCTGGGGAATTG
>JANHFN010002127.1:256580-267215 GCA_032468175.1 Toxicocalamus goodenoughensis
ATTGTGGGAGTTGAAGTTCGCCAGGCTTAAAGTGGCCAAGGTTGGAGACCTCTGGACTAGGTGATCCTTCTGGTCCCTTCCAACTCTATCATTCATGTCTGGCTGGGGAATTGTGGGAGTTGAAGTCTAACGGGGTTAAAGTTGCCAAGGTTGGAGACCCATGTTCTGGATCCTGTAACCAACATCTTCAAAATGAGTTTGGGGAGAAACCAGGCTGAATGAAAGGTTGGTGTCAGAAATTATGGATCCATGGCTCAAAGATCTCAGAATCTGAGGCCTTGCACCAAACACAGTACCTAGCCACCAGCAAACAGGGTATGGTAGGAAAGGTGGAATTATCATGGCTTGTATTTGGACCTCCAATGCATGCTCTTAACACCGCCTCATACTCATTGGAAGGGCTACTAAGACCAACAAATCTAACCACCCGTGATCTGTCCTACACCCTCCAGACATCTCTCTCAAAACATCCTTGAGTGACATCAATCCACCCCCAGTGCGACACCTCCTGGATCTTCCTTCTCCAGATTTCTGCTTCTGTTATCAAACTGTTCATTCCCCTAGGAAGGATTTGCTAACATCCATCTGACATCTGCTTTCTTTCCTATCCTATCCCTTTTGGGGGGATGGTAGGGCTCCATGTGGTGTCTTCTTCTGGGCAACAGATGGAACCCAAGGCAACTCACGTGGACAAGCTAGTTCTTCCCAAACCATCTGCTTCGCTGCTCCAGGGTCAGCATCAGACCCACCAAAGCCATCTGGGTCCATTTTGCAGATCCTTCACAGTAGAGAAAGGCTTCATGTCCAGGCACACCAAGACTTGCTAATATTTGCTCTGAAAAATGTAACATTACTGACCAAAATTGGAGAAGCGTGAAGTCCTACCTTCTCTCGATGCATGGTTAGAAGACTGGAGTGCTCAAAGCATTCAAATAGTCACCAGAGGTTCCTGCATTAGTTCATTGAGAAGAGATAGATCCAGACTAACTGCATTCCCAAGGGGTTGGACTACAAATCCCATCATTTTTAGGGATGGTGTTGGCTTGCAGACAAGCCCGACAAAGTCCGACAGTCTAGAAAATATATTGCGGTAGTCGTCACCAGATCAACTGTTTAGAAAAAGCCACTTCCAATCCAGGCTGGAAACACAAATGACAAAAGGGAACATTCGGTCATGTCTGATGGATTTGTTTAAAAAAAAGCTAAAAAATGCATACACCGATTCAGAGGATTCTAAAGATTAATATCCAATTAAGACCAGGGGTTTTTCTTTTGGGATTGACAAATAGTGGAGGAAAAAAGTCAGTGGGATGTTTTTGTTATAATTGCAGCAAAGATTATTATCTCCACAATGGAGCAATGGATGGGGAAGATGATGGAACTGGCGGAGATGCCCAAATTGACTTCTTGGATCAGAGGAAAAACAATATCTATCTACCTTTATTGCTGACTGGAAACCCTTTATGGATTTTGCTTTTTCAGACATGGCAAAACCTGAACTCATGATTTATGGGTTTTGACGATTAGACAGAATTGATTATAGAGAGAAGAAGTGATGTTTAACCATAGAGTAAGAGGCAAATTTATAATCGGAAGAGCTATAAAGTAGATTTTTAAAACTGGTCTTTCCAGAAAGACTGGAGACCTAACCCCTGGAGGGCATTATCATGTCAGAGAAAACTGGGGCACCGGCCTTTTCTTGAAGCTAAAAACAAACCCAAGAGGATCTTTGACCAAGATGCTACTCAACGCTCTTTTCCTTATGGATGAATTAACCCACACAGCCGCCCTTGCAAAGGTCCCCCTGCCTCCAAACATCCCCCTTTTTGTCTCAGGGACATTAATGTGTTCTTGGAAGCCCAACTGCCAGTCAAAGAGCCAAAAAGGGATCCAGCTTCCAATCCTCTTATGGCTGGATGGCTGCCAAGAGGCCAAACCACATGCGCAAGCGGCAGTCATCCATCATTCCGACAATCCCTGTTCCCAGAGAAAGCAACTCGTCCCTCTAGGTTGGCATTCAGACTTAAACCTTTTAAGAAAGTCTGGCGTCTTATCCTGCCCCAACGCCCCCTCCCAAAGCCCGGGGGTGGGAGCATGCTTTCCATTCCTTGGGCCCTTTAGAAGATAGACAGCTTGGTGTTTTGTGTGTGGAGCTGCCTGTCCAGCTGAAGGCTAAATAAATACTTATTGTGGCCCGGCAGAGTCGGACAGTAGCAAGGAGGTTGGGGAGGAACCTGGGCCAGTCTTGGAGACTGAGGGGGGCTTGGAATGAGGGCTCTGCACCAGAGGCAGAAATGTGGCCAGGACAGGCTGGCAGTCATCAGCTACCTTCAGACTCAGACAGCAGTGAGGCAGGGGGGCTCCTGGAACCGGTTCCCAGCCTGCGCATGGGCAGGACCACCAGAAGACAAGAACAATTGAGAAAGCAGGGTCGACTCGGGAGTAAGGCCCATACCTCGGAGATGATTGGCCCCTCCCATTGGACATAAAAGAGGAGCAAATGGGACGTGAGCTTTTGCAGGAAGCAATTAGTTCATCTGGTCGGTTCAAGCTTTGAAAAGTCCTGTTTGACTCTGTGTCAAGTTTGGCCTTGTCCTGCGTTTGGCAATTCGTTCTCTGGCCGCACTCCAAGTGCGATAAGGGTGGGTGTTTCTAAACATTCCCCTGAAAGACTGTTTGCCAAGCCTTGCAGGCTGTGAATGAACGAAATTCACAGCCGTGGAAATAAAAGAGGTTTTTGCCAGGACTAAGATTGTGTCTTATTCTTTCTAAGGAAGCCAAGGTCAGAACAATACTGGACATTCCTGAACCCCAGATTCCCGGCTCTGGTTCCCCAAAGGCCTCCTCAAATGAGTCCTCGGTCGGCATCAACATGCCTTGCAGATGTCGCGGTGGCTTGGACAAGAGGAGAAGACCTCAGCCACCTTCTTCTGAGAAGAAAGGGCCCATTAATTCAAACACACATCCGTTTGGAAAGGAGGGGAACGCCGCCTAATGTTGTGCTTTACTCCTGTAGGAAAACTGTGTTAAAGCAAAGGTGGCTGGGGAATTCTGGGAGTTGAAGTCCTCCAAGCTTAAAGTTGCCAAGGTTGGAGAGCCCTGCTTCAACAAATGGCTTCCACTCACCTGCTGTCACAAACAAAGCACAATCCAGGTGAGGCTCATAGATCAAAAAGAAGGTTTGGCACCCCTTCTACAAGTTCTCCTCGTGACTCTCCTCCATCCAGTGTCAACCATAGATTCTGATATGAAACGGGGGTAGCCAAGGACACCCCCCTCCTCACCCTTCAGAATTCATAGAATCAACCCAGCAACAGCCCACTCGGATGTCTCCCGAGTGCCAAAATGCTTGGTGCTCTTTTATTGCATCCAGAGGAACCATCTGGCTTAATCCCACCAGATTAGTGCTTCTCAGACACACAAACAGATCACACCTACGCTACTCTTCCTCTTCAAAGCCAGGTGCTTGAAAGAAGCATAATGCAATCGGAATTGCACCCCAGATCTTCCCCGGGCATCTGGGCCCCATAATTGGCTCATTAACCATTCCACAATGGGAAGCATCAAACGCCCACATGCCATGCAAATCTGGCCTTGCAAGATTTATGGGAGAGGCAGGAAGAGAGCCCATAAATCATCCCAGCAGCTTAAAAGTTCAGCAAAGAGAGATGCCTAAATGGACACTCTCCCACCCCACAAAAAACACCCCCCCCCAATCCGTTCGAAAAACAAAGTGCTAAAAACTTGGGGCCCAAACTCTTCTTGAGTTTCTGGACCGCCAGCTGTTTATTTCTCTTCTAAAACAATGAACGCTTGCTTTTTCTCACGTCAAAACCACACAGGCAACACACACACACACACACACACACACACACACACAAACATATACAGAGACAGACACTTCTGGAGAGAGTCCAGTCTGTACTTATCTCCGAGTATTGTTAATCCTACTTGAAAAGAAGCTGCCGGGAGAAGTTGTTGGAAGCTTACCAGCAAAGACTTTTGGGGTGCCTGCCCGTGTAATTCCAGCCACAGATTATTGTTAAACTTGGCTATTTTCCAGGCAAAGCCTTCAGGAATTCCTCCAAGCTAAGCTAAGTTTGCTATTCCAGACTCTTCCACTTGATGCAAATCAGCGCAATGCACACTTCAGCTCCTCCAAGTCACTCATTCATTACGAGCTTCTTGCAAAGAAGAGAACTGTTCCTCAGCCCCCTCAAGGCCACTCGGGCCCTCAAATTTAAAAAGCAACCGAGTTTACTAACATGCACCTTGTAAAGGACACAATTCTTGGCAAATTCCAATTTAAACACACGAGGAACCAACGAGGCTCAGTGCGCGCGCACACACACCAGAGTGGAAATCTGCATGCCTTTGCTCAACATCACCCGTGTTTTATCTTCCTCCAAATCAAATCACCCAACCATTCTTCTTCAGAGAGTTGGTCATTTAATAGAACACGATGCCAAATCCAGGATGGATTGCAAGCTATAAATATGAATCTCCTGTACTGGCTCAATGGATTTCGGCACCATGACAAACCATCATTTACAGCTCTGTTTTAAAATGGATCGTGGCCCAGGGAAAGCCACAAGGAATGCACACATGGTGGAGAGAAATGGCTTCGGTTGCACCAGGTGAAAGGCGGGCTCACTAGTGGGAATTAGCCACAGCTAAGATCCCGCTCCGTGGCTGGGACCACGGAAGGGATGAAATGCAACAGGATGAAAAAGGCACGCCAGCTCGGCTCACCTAGAGCCACAACTTCCCCTAAACACAAGTTTTTCAAACTTGGCCATTGTTAAGATGGGTGGACTTCAATTCCCAGAATTCCCTAGCCAGATGAATTCTGGGAATTGAAATCCTCCCATCTTAAAGTTGCTAAGGTTATGAAGCACTGCTTTAAAATGTGGGTCCTGGATGCATTCCTACATAAGTTAGGATGTGTTTTCCATAGCAGTGAACCCAATCCATTTGCGTGGCTGGCTGGGGAATTCTGGGAGTTGAACTCCCCCCATCGTAAGATGGCCAGGTCTGAAAAACACTGCCTTAAAATCATCACCTCCTTTTCAAGAGGTTCCCCTTATTATCCTGAGTTTCTTTTTATTGTTTCTCGAGACAGGCAGCGCTGCAACTGAATTTCAAATAAAAGAAAATATGGCTCCATCTGGATTGGCAAGATTTCCAGGATATTTGCCGTTCATACCATTACCCTGAAAATACAACCTACCCTGAAAGTAAATCCTATATTTTTACACATGTTGCCCAATATAAGCCCTACCCCACCCCAAAATAAGCCCTAATGAAGATCCCGCCCACTCCAGAGTACACGGCTTAAAAATTAAGCTAGGGTGGTGATGGGGGTGGTGGGGCTGTCCTACTATTTACCTTTGGACAGTTGTAGCCAGGCCTCACCCACCCCGACACCTGCCTTGCTGGCCCATTTCTTCTGCAGCTGGCAAGGCTTTCCTGAAGGCCTCTGTAGCTGATAACCAAGCTCTGGATCGATCCTGAAGGTTGCAGAGGCCTTCAGGAAAGCCTTGCCAGCCGCCGCCGAAGAAGTTCCTGAAGGCCTTTGACAGCGAAAAAGAGGCCAGGGGGTGCGACGCATGCAAGTGAGGTTAGTTAGTGGGTGACATCCTCCGAAAATAAGACCAGGTGCCTTTTTTGGTGGCAAAAAAGTACATCAGAGAGGGTCTTATTTTGGGGGAAACACAGTAGCTATTGCAAGACTCCAAACTAACCCAGCTTTGCTACAACTCTTGCTGTGGTTCACACAGCCTCTCATCCCGGCCCACAGTTTCACACCTTGGTGCATCGAGTGTAGCTAATTCCATCTTGAATGCACCAAATGGGCATTTGCAATGCAGCAAGGAAAAGCTCTTTAAAAAAAAAAGAAATCCAGCCATCACCACCCTTCCAATTCTTGTCTTCACTCAAGTGGAAAAGAGGGATGAGCAGACGAAGCAGATGGAGAGGCCTTTTGCTGAGGGCAGCGAAAAATTCCAGTCAGTCAACGAAAGGAGAGATCTTCTCATCTACGTTTATGACCAGCCAGCCCCAAACGACAAGAAAGGGAATCATTCCGATAGCAAGAGACGCACCGTTTTACAGACGTACAGGTAGTTCTCAACTTACAATAGTTCGTTTAGTGACCGTTCAAAGCCGGGTCTTTATATTTTTCCAAATAATAATAATATTAATAATAATAAACCATCGATCACATACTGAGCTGTTGCAAGACAATCGCTCAGATTGACTACAAACAATGTCACAACACAGTCTCTCAGATGGTCCACTGGTAACTGTGTCACAACTATCATCTGCCTGTAGCAAAGAACTGGTGAGATCACAAGCCTGAAAAAGTGGTCGAAAATGAGCATGCAAAACTACTGTGGGACTTCCAAATACAGACTGACAAAGTTCTGGAACACAAGACCCCGGATATCACAATTGTGGGGAAGAAAAAAAGTGTGGAACGTGAACCCGGAAAATTTCTCCTTCTTTCTAGGTTGAATCTCTTCCTTGATCAGTTTCCATCCATTATTCCTTGTCTGGCCTTCAGGGGTTTTGGAAAATAGCTTGACCCCCTTCCTCCTCTCTGTGGCAGCCGCTCAAATATTGGAAGGCTGCTCTCCTGTCTCCCCTGGTCGTTCTCTTCCCTAGACTGGCCAGGCCCAGTTCCTGCAACCGTCCTCCGTATGTTTTAGCCTCCAGTCCCCTCATCCTCCTGGTTGCTCTTCTCTGCACTCTTTCCAGAGCCTCAACATCTTTTTTTATAGTGTGGTGACCAAAACTGGATGCAGGACTCTAGGTGTGGCCTTACTAAGGCTTTCTAGAGTGGTATTAGTACCTCCCTTGATCTCGATTGAATCCCCCTGTTAATGCAACTCAGGATTGCGTTGGCTTTTTTTGGCTGCCGCTGCAAACGGCTGGCTCCAATTTAGCTGGTTGTCCACTAAGACTCCAAGATCCTCTCCCAGTTCCTGCTATTGAGCCTGGTTTCCCAGTCTGTATGGGTCCTTTTGGTTTTCCTTTTCTCTCCTCCCTAAGCAGCAAAGGGTGTCCAGTTAGCATCGGTGGAACTCCTAGCTAGAAAGCGGGAGGACGAAAAGCTGCCTTCTTCGCCTGAACTCTCTGAAGAAACCTTTGCTGAAGTCTCCCCTCCAGCCACCGGGGGCCCGTTAAAATCAACAATGGCAAGAAACAGAGAAAAATGGAGCCCACAGGTGGGAGGAGGAGGAGGAGGAGGAGGAGAGGGAGCGCAAATGCCTGTTTCACACCCAGGTTTCTTTTTTTAGCATGCACAAGCTGCAATGACAATAATTGCTTGTCAAGTAGACAGTGTTTCAGGGAAGGTGCCACCCTGGCTACGAAATGGCTGTGCAATTATTATATTAAATTATAATACAAGAAAGGAAAGGTGGGCGACTAAAGTCCTATTTTTTTCCTCGTTTATCTCTCCAGAGGCAGAAACATATGTACACGGTTTGGCACAGCTGGAAAAGCGGCTTCTGCTTAGCCCAGATGTCATAAACAAGGAGGGAGAGGTGTCACACCTTACATTAAGCCATGGTTTGCAGAATAAGCCCCAATGGCTTGGGTTCCTACCAGATCTGCCTAGAACCTCTGAAAAAATGGGCAGCGTATAAGCCATGTTGCTACACCGAATCAACCATAATTTACAAATCAATAAGGGGGCCTTGATGGTCTATTGAGTTTGGCTGTTTTCTTGCAGATGTTTCATGACAGTAATGAAACATCTGCAACAAAATGACCCAGCTAAGAAGGCACCAAAAGACTCCTCATGTCAACCCTGAGCTACAAATATTTCTCTTTTTATGAGTACAAATCAATAACTCTAACCTGAACCCCAGCACATCCAACGCAGCCTGCAAATTAAAATATCTCCTTCCAGGTTCATTTTTAATGCCTTTATATTCCAATGTCTGCCTACATTTACTAAGAAGACTTCAATGCCATGGACTCCCTCTGCACTCAGTTATTACCCCTTGAATGAAGAGAATGATCCAATGTTCCAAAAATTCAAAGAAATTTGCAACTTATGCCCTGCGCACAATGAAGTAATTGACAAGTGCATATCCTGGGATGCAAATAAAGTCAGTTAATGCAGTTGTGCATTATAATTATAATTATAATTATTAGTTGTGCAATTATAATTAGTCAATTATATGCATGTTCAACAGTCCTCTGAATCTGAAAATCCCCTATCCCAGGTGGACCCTTTAAATAAATACAATTTCTGTTTGCCTACAGTCTTTCTCACCCCAGAGCAACAAGCAAAGTTGCCAAGTTTGGGGACCCCTGTGTTACACCATTACTTAGAAACAACCTGATGTCAGGCGAGAGAGTGGTTGGGGTCACACATTTTCCTAAGCTGTAACCTGATTTCATCCCAGTTTGCTGAACGACTGGGTCCATGCAACAATACACTAAACCATAAATGCAAGTTTATAAACCAGAATGGCAGCCTACGCCACCTGAAGTAAATACATCACATTGGGGCTTAGTGTTATCTTGTAGAATTGAGCATGGCCTACTCTGCAAGTTTGTTGTGAGAGTGAACAGGAACCACTCTTAGTCACCCTTGGTGGCATTCATCACACATGGAAACACTGTTTTGTTTTTGTAGAAAAATGCAGATAAACCAAAATTTTAAAGTCGGAAAGTGAAAAGTCATGTGTGTGTGTGTGTGTGTGTGTGTGTAAAAATCTTGTGTGGTTGGTTAGTCTGTTTGCTTATAAATTCTGCAAGGCTTTCCATAAATAATACAATAATAAACAAACACACAGCACACAGTCACTTCCATCTTGGGTTAATTCCTTAAACCAGGGGTCCCCAAACTTGGCAACTTTAAGGCTTGTGGACTTCAAGTGCCAAGTTGAAGACCTCTGCCTTAAACACAGGCCATTTGTCACAAAATTCTTCCTAAGACACACAACCTGGCCAGTATGCAACCAGATACCTTCTACGCCCCCCTCCCCCCCATACATTCCAGATATCCACTTTTACCCATCTTTGCTCCTCTTACAACCTCCTTTTCCCATTTCCCATCTTCCCGAAAGACCTGGTTTGCTCTCAGCCAGAGATTCAAATCGTTATTATGATGATTTATTTGCCGCCTAAATCATGATTCGAGACAAATCCAACGTATCCATTTCCGCAAATCAGAAAAGCTAAAAGGACACCAGAGGGGTGGGAAGACAAACCACGGGAGCGCATTTGACTAAAAAGGGGCATTTAAAGAGGTTCAGCCCCAAGGATGCCTTCTTCAGCCAGGTGCCCCCACCTAAGAAGCAGACATGAAAGACTGCAAACGCTGCATATGGCTGCGGTTAAGATCCCACCTCTGAGGTGAAGGGTGCCAAAAACAATGGAAAACCCACCCAAAAACTTTCCAGAGAAGCGCACTGAAAAATTGGAAGACTACATTCTACCCAGGGAGGGAAATGGGTGGGGGGGCTTCCCAAGAGAGAGAAAAGCCCCCCCCCGCCAGCAGCTCCCAAGCGAAACTGTGGGGTCCCCATCCGCCTCCCCTGCCCCCTCCAGGCTGGGCGGGGAGGTTTCCCCCACCCCCGAAAGCCCCCTCTGAGTCGGGGTGTGTGGGTGTGTCCTGAAGCCCAGGAAGGGCAGGCAGGGCTTAGCTTCCCCCAAGGGAAAACATGGGTACAAATATTGATTATTTCCCCCCCAAGACGGGACGGAAGAGTTGAAGCAGGGGAAGCGACCAGCAGAGGCAGCCGCGGGGGTCGCTCCTTCGAGCCTGGCGCGGGGCAGGAGGCTGCGGGGACCCCCGTCTAGGGGCGGCGGAGTGGGGGGGTGTCGCCCTATTGACCCCCCTGGCGCCCTTCCTTTTTCCTTCCCTCCCCCTCTCCTCCCTTTCCCCTTGCATGGGACCCCTCCCCTCCCCGGCGGCCGCTCTCCCTACCGGCTGGGCCGGAGCCGCGCGTCCCGCTTGCTGTCCAGCAGGGCCGGCACGCAGTTGGTCAGCTCGGTCCAGTCGGCGTGCAGCCCGCAGCTCCAGCCGGTGGAGAAGCGCGAGAAGAGCCAGGTCTCGCGCTTGCCGGGCCGCAGGCAGGTGCACTTCTTCTGCCCGGCGCGGCACTGGCAGGGCTGCTCCAGCTGGATGTTGCGCACCAGGTGCCGCCCGAAGGTGGTGCCGCCGGTCTTCTGGATGTGCAGGAAGACGATCAGGTCGTCGCCGGCGATGCGGAAATCCACGCGGCGGAGCAGCTCGGCCGCCGAGAAGTTCAGGCGCGGCACGAAGCGCGCGGGGCTCCCGTCCTCCGGCCCGTAAGGGTCCCCCGGCGCCGCCCGGAGAGCGGCGGCCCCGGGGACGGGCGGGCGCGGCCGCCGCAGCCGGCACTGGCTGCCCGGACAGACGTACTGCAGCACCAGCCCGCCGAAGAGCAGCAGCAGCAGCAGCAGCGCCGCCAGCCCGCGGTGCCAGCGCTCCTCCATGGCCAGGGCGGGCGCATCGCCCCCGCCGCCCCCCGTCACCGCCCCGGCCCCATTTGCGCCCCGCCTGGCCCGAGCAGCAGCAGCAGCAGGAGGAGGAGGAGCGCGGCCCCAGCCAGCCAGCCAGCCCCGCCGCCGCCGCTTCCCGAGACGCCG
>JANHFN010002128.1:0-10999 GCA_032468175.1 Toxicocalamus goodenoughensis
AGACCCTACACCATTTCTGACAAATGGCAGTCCAATCTCTTCTTGAAAGTCTCAACTGATGGCGCTCCCACAATTTCAGAGGGCAAGCTGTTCCATTGGTTGATTGTTCTCACTGTCAGAAAGTTTTTCCTTGTTCTCAAGTTAAATCTCTCCTTGTTCAGTTTTGATCCATTATTCCTTATCTGGCCTCCAGGAGCTTTAGACCTCCCCTGTGGCAGCCCCTCAAATATTGGAAGACCTCTATCATGTCTCCCCTGGTCCTTTACTAGACTAGCCAAGCCCAGTTCCTGCAACCGTTCTTCATATGCCTTAGTCTCCAGTCCCCAAATCATCCTGGTTGCTCTTCTCTGTACTTTTCTAGAGTCTCAACATCTTTTTTATAATTTGGGGACCAAAACTGGATGCAGTACTCTGTGTGGTCTTACTAAGGCTTTATAGAGTGGTATTAGTACCTCATTTGATCTTGATTGTATCCCTCTGTTAGCTTTTTTGGCTGCCGCTGCACACTGGTGGCTCATATTTAGCTGATTGTCCACTAAGACTCGAAGATCTCTCAACCAGTTACTGCTATTGAGCCTGGTTTCATTCAGTCTGTATGTGTACTTTTGGTTTTTCTTGCCTAAATGTAGGTCTTTACTTTTCTCTACATTGAATTTCATTTTGTTAGATATGGCCCAGTGTTCTAGTCTGTCAAGATCCATAACTTCAGGCACAAGTCATAAGTCACTTCATTCAGTGCTATCATAATTTTGAACAATCACAAATGGTCATAGGTCAAGGACTTTCAAATGTCTGTATCATAGTTATGTGTAAGAAAACAAAAGAGAGCAGATCTTTGCATAAAAAGGACACAGAGTAATTTATAGATCCAAAAGAAATTTAGAAACAATTACTTAACAACCACAATTCAGCCCAGAATTCTGGTTGTGTTCGCAGTCATTAAGCAGGTCACCAAGTGACCTGACTCAATTTAACTACTGTTTTTATGATGGCCATACAAGTCACTGCAGTCCTTAAGAGAATCACATAGTCATTAAGTAAATCAATTATCCCAATGGATTTGCGAGAAACCAGCAAAAAATGCCAGAGATCAGCAAAAAAAGTTGCAAATCACAATCATATGGCAATGGGACACTGCAACAAGCAACAAATATGAACCAGTTGCTAAGCACCTGAAATGCAATCACATTCAGTTGTAACTTCAAGGATTAGTCATAAGTAACTGTTTCGGGGTACATCATAACTTTGAATTAAGCAACAGTCATTAAATGAGGACTATTATTAAAGTAATAATACTTCCCATAGAAATGGAAAAAATGCAATCAAGTGGTCTTCCATTTGGGATTCTGGACAACATCTTGCTTTTTTTTTTTGCTTTCCCTTTGTATATATTATAATTTTATGTATTATAATTGATCACTTCTTCAAGCAGAGGAAGTTCTCATTAGATGCTGTCCAAATAAATTGAAACCATTTGAAGGTTGATAAAGAAGATGCCTACAAGCACAGAACTATCCTCTGATGGCGTTCAAACACAGATTATGGCTTTAAATTTAGAACGTTTTCCCATCTCCTAATCATCAACTGCTTTTAGTTGGATAAAAACAAATAAATGGTCACTGATGCTAATAAAAAAAATCAAGTCTTTTTATAACTTTCTACTAATTTTGGAGAAGCAACCAATTCTGTCCTTATTGTTCAGTTTATATGGTGCTTTTATATGGTGCTTTTCTCTTATAATCTGTTGTAGTGGGCAAATAGATAAATAGTTTTTTAAACTTGGTTGCAGACAATGCAAAGTTTCTTTCCATTAACCTTGGGTGAAGAATTCCTGAGATAGATGGATGGATGAATTTGCTATTTTTATTTTGAATACTGGTAGAGCTCAAATGAACATATGATGGAAACAATTTCACATTAAGGAACTTTATCTTTCTTTATTTCATGAAATGTGGAACCATCTGATTCCAAACAAGCGTGGGCAGCTTGAGAGCAAGGCCAAGTTTTCAACAGCTTCAAGAACACCATCAGGGTGGGATTCATACAGATCTGCAGGGATCTGTAGACCTTTACAAGAGAGTCATGAAAATATCTTCGGATTTGAAATATATGCTAATTCTGGTGCTTTATAAAAAGTTACACCAAGAAGAGCTGTCCCATTGCAGAACATTCATCATTCAAAGACGAAGTGAGCAAAGCAAGCCTGCCATTTAAATAATTAAAGGAACTGACAAAATGTAATTGATCTATATATAGATTTCAGTGCATTGAAGTTATTTATAAACACAAGAAGCTTGCAGCAAGTTCTTGAATGTATCTGATAATGTTTGTGCCAGAAAACCTTAATAGCTAATAGGGACTCAAATTAAAAAAACACCAAACCCAAACAGACTTACTTATTCGGTGTACTAAATGATTGGTTCACTGTCATTTTATTTGTTCTCTACTGACTGAAAATCCAAACTATCTTTGTCACCCCTAAAAGTGCTCTCAAAATGTATTCAGAGTTACTCTAGTTATAAACATTGGCTTTCAGATATTGCTGAAACCCAACATTTGCAGCCTTTAGCCAAAATGGCCACTGTAACAAATGCCAGGAACTATAGTGCAAGAGTCATTTTGCTTTTGGGGGAATCCATTTCCTAATTAGAGTATGACCAAATTCTCTGCAATTCTTTCATTACCCGTGCATTAAAGAACAAAATGGAAACAGGCAGCCTTCCAGCAAATGAAGCCACCTAACCCAGTATTGACATTGTTAGTTGACAAGAGCTGTCAAAAAGCCTCAGGTGGAGAACTCTGTCACCTGATCTCTTCAACTAAAGGTTTGGGAATTGGACTTGGTGCTTTGCACCACATAGACCCATGATTTGGGCCTATGGGATTCTGATTTATGCAGACATTCTATTTGTAGAAACTCCAAACGTTGAGAATAAGAGGCTTCCTCTTCTTCAAACACCTGGCAGATTGTGCTGAAAAAAGTATAATAATAAAGGAGTACATCCGTTTCTACATGCCGGAATAAAAAACTTACTAAAAGGCAAAGACAAGTTCTTATATTCTTCATTAGTGACATTCTACAAAAAGAAGCTAGTGCTCAAAAAGCTAGTGATGCAAGTCTTGTATCTATAAAAAGCTCAGCATATTATTTAACAATACCAACCTGCTACACAACAAGATTTGAGCTTGCAAAAATGGGACAATTGCCTAAAGCTATGAAACATCCTTCAGGGAAGGAGGATACTAATAAAACTACCGGCACCATTTCTAAATCTACTGTAATGAGGAGATAATCCAGATCACTTTACAGAATCCCAATTGCCCTTAACAGAAGTGGTGGTAGAGTTAATTGTCCATAAGGATATAACTTCAACCTGTGGCTAAGATGGGCACAATTCAAGATTTTTCCTTGAAAAACAAAATAGCTGTAGTTGACCTAATTAGTTGTTCTCTTTGTGAGGTATACCACCATAGGCAATAGTGAATAGCAAGAGGATGTCCTGTCAGAATGCATTCATTATATAGTCCCCCAAAATTGTTCTGTTGGGTAACACAAAAGTGCACTATTTCTACCCAGTTTCTGGTGGTGCTTAGGACCATTCTGACTTGCAGGTTCTTGCAGTAAGCCCTTCAATCTAACGTTACGTACTTCAACCCATCTAAGGAGGCCACCCATGACCAGAAGCTTTAAAATATTTGCCAGGAAGCTGACTCTGAGAGATATTCAGCTGGAGGTTTTCTATATGATTTGAGGTTCAGAGACAGGACTTACAGCATAAGGATAGAACTCTCTGTTGTTATTTCATTAGTGGCTAGGGATTCCCAGAGAAGGAATGTGGAAAATATATATGAAAACTGCTACAAGAGGGAATCTGTGGAAATGAAACCAGATTACACAAAAGGAAATGCATAAAGAGAAGATGCTTGACGGGAATCCAAAGGAAATGGACTGAAGAATCAGGTTTGACAGTTCAGTCACTGTCATCATTTTATAATGCTACCATTCCTGAGCTGCACTAATGAGATTCCAGGAAACTTCATTCAATGTTTGCAAATACCTAGAAAAAAAACCCCTTATATTCTACTTAGGTATATAAAGCAAATATCACTCATATAGGCATATTTGTAGACAAACATGGCACAGGTGGATTTCAACTACAGGTATTGGCTCATATCAGTCTGGATCTATTTATGCGGCCTTCCTATGTGGGGGAGGGAGAGTATGGCAATTGTAAAGAAACACTAATTGCTACACTTGCCATTAATCATAATTCAATATTTGCTTCTGCAGCTCATTGTCATAGGAAAAATAATATTCAAAAGCCAGATTTCTGGAAAAGAATAGGATGGAGTTAGCTCTTTGAAATCCCAAACCTAAATGTTTTCAGACCTATCATCTTATTTTCCACTGCAGTTCCTAGTTTCTTTTTATTTCGATAAAAGTACCAGCTCATTGCTTTGAACTGATACAAAGGCTTTAAAAACACAGCAGGATTTAGTTAATTATTTAGTTAGCATCCCACGGCATTAATAAATTATCCAACATACATTCCCTATTGGAATTGCTTTTCCCCCCACTTTTTCTTTGATCATCATAATTTCTACAGGGCCTGCTGAGGGATCAGTTTCATCATTTTTCCAAGACAAATAAAACACTGATATGGGATACAAATGGTTTGCAATTACTCATTAGATGGAAATAATATTAAACTCTGTGCAAAATAAAACACAGGCTCGTTCAGTATCTTCAGTGTATCTTTCTTCTAGACCCAGTGCTTTGTAGTTGAGTGGATTTTTTTAAAAAATAGCTGTATGATTATTTTACTGAACAGTGTACAAAATACAGAGTTGTAAAATTCTACAGGAGGCAGATGGTGAGAATTTCCAGCTGCACAGAATGTCCTCTGGAATGATTAATTTTGCTCAGGCATAGTATTTGAGATCCTTCCTAGGCACACATTTGATATTTCCCATTAATAGTGCCATAGAAGCAAGACATTTACATAAGCTTGTTGTGCTGTGCCTTTGTTATAATTAGAATTAGAATTTGGATAGAACACAGGAATAAAATGACGCTTACTTACTTTGATATCAGGGCATTTGAGAAAGATCCAGAAATTGGCCAATTTTGCATCCTTAGCATTTCTGGATGTTCTCAAAGAAGAACTAGCTGTCAGTATATAGGTGTGCTAAGACTGGTAAAACATTGTGCTATATGAAATGCCCAACCTTCTGGCAATGGGATGTTTTATGATAATCATTTTATGAATAAGCACCCATCTTCCTCAAAACAGTTATTTTATATCCACAAGTATGCCCACCAACCAGTGTTGGACTTCATATTTCCATTTTTCCTTCTTAGTTACCCTTTTTACAAACACAGCAGTGATCATAAAACATAGCAGAAAGAAAAGACTTCTCGGCTTCTATATTTCTTTGAATGGCAGATTTTAAAATCTTTGCCACATGTCCTACAAGACAAAACTCAGTCTCACAGATAGCTTGTTGGAGATAAACAAGGATTCCAAATTCTGCCCAGTTTTAAAGCTTATCGATTAATCTTGGGCAAACCTTGGAGTAGGACAAAATACCAACACGGTTAATAAACAAGAAAATTGTGTCCTTTAACGAAGCAGATGTCCCTGTCATTCTGGGAAGTTAAAAAGTGTACTTGAAGTCATACAATAAATATATTCAGAGGTGGTGTTCAGCAGGTTCTGACCAGTTCTGGAGAACTGGTAGCGGAAACTTTGAGTAGTTTGGAGAACCAGCAAATAGCACCTTTGACTGGAGATTTTACAGTATCCTTCCCCTGCCACGCCCACCAAGCCAGACCCACAGAACTGATAATAAAAAAATTTGAATCGCACCACTGAATATAATGATTGGCCAAAAAAAAACGTTGTGAATATATGGTAGAATGGTATGAAAGGTAACAAAGGGGCAAAAGAATGTTCCTTCTTTTTCCTGTACAATGTTGTTGCTGCTTTTGTGTGCAGTATACCATTTTCATTCTTTTAAAAATGCTGCCCAGTAAATTGTGGTGCGCATTCCTTCTTACCTTATTCATTCTTTCATTTTATTTGAGGCATTTGAAGCTTCACTTGCAAATGAAGTAGTTTGAGAGCAAAATGGAAGATGTGGCTTTTGCTACCATGCCACTTCTTAAAAAAATAACAATTAAAAAAGGAAACAAAAGGAAAGCTAGGAAATTGCTTCACTAAATGATGTTTTTTTTAAAAAAAAAACATTACAACCAGTAATGAAAAAGGACCAGCCCATTCATGCTACATAATCTATTTAGGCTATGAGCTTAAAACCGGTCACTTGAGAGTAGGCCTTACTGAATTCCACTGGACTTTCTTTAAGGTCAGCTATAAGTCAGGGTTAAAGCATGTGACACTCAGTGAAGCCTAAGGCCACCATATCAAGGCTACAAAAAAATGGATATCCGGAAGATGACAGCAATGGGTTCTATTAGATTGTGGATAATGAGACGTGGGACTCTCCAGCTTGTTCAACTCTATTTTATTTCTTCTTACAGAAGCACACACTGCAGCCACGGCAGCTCCTTATATAGCCAGGCTGTCCGCGACTCCGACCAGTGCTGGCCATTTGAATTTCCCGCTTCCGCATTTCAACCAATAGGAGGTAAGTATGCTAATATCTAACAGGTTCAAATATTTTTTGCATCTTTTTACTATTATCTAGTTGTGATCTGGATTTTTGCAGCCTAAATATAGCAGTCTTAATGAAATCACTTCATTTTTATTGCAGCCTATTTTCTATTAATACAAGCAAGTGCAGCAATCTAAGACCTTCAGCCTACTGTGCCTTCCTAGGCAGCCTACTGTTAAGTAGATTACAGTACAGTGGGTCACTGAGACATCACTTTCCTTTGCACAAAGGGAGCTAACTTCATACTCTTTTCAGTTCTGCTAGAATTAAATTACTTTTGTAGGTTCTTAAACCTAATTGATTTTAAAGCAAGATCATAGGCAACAGTAGCCTAATTAGAAGAATCATCTGGACTTGAAGGCAAACTTGTTCAACCCTAACTCCAACATTTTTCCATTGTTTTGACCCATCACATTGCTTTATCTATAAAGCAGAGGACAACATTAAAAAGCAGATCATAAATGATGCTTTTTGGAAGTCTATAAACAGATGATATCCAGGTCAGATCTCCCCTCTCAGCCTTGAATAAAAGAAAATCTGTTCCAGATTCTCCACTCTGCCTCATGAATGGGGTTTTGGTTAGACTGAAATATATTTTAGTACTGAATCTTTCATGAATATCTTCACCTATTTTTCAGGTCTGTGATTTATTAACTTGAAAGAATTATAGATTTGTAAAGATCATCTAATATCCTGTAGGTCACTAATAAAGAGCATGTGTGATTTCTAATTTAATTCTCTACAATGGAGAATATTCCAGAAACAAAGGTAATGTTTTTACTTGCTTGAGAGGAAAAATGAAATTGCTGAGAAATATTGGGGACTTATTAATTTTCTTGAGTTAAAAGGAACTTTTATATATGAAATTCAAATTATTTATATGACCCTCCATTTCACCATTTTGCTGTTTGAAGATGTCTCCATGGTCATGTGGCCAGCATGACTAAATGCTGACGTTCCCAGAATGCTGTTACCTTCCCACCAAAGTGGTCCCTATTTTTCTACTTGCATTTATACATGCTTTTGAACTGCTAGGTTGGCAGAAGCTGGGAAAGTAATGGAAGCTCACTCTGTTATGTGGTGCTAGGGATTCGAACCACTGAACTGCCGACCTTTCTAATCGATAAACTCAGCGTCTTAGCCACTGAGCCACCGTGTCATATAAACATAATTTAGATTACAGCAATCTAAATGGTATGGATTGCTATGGATTATATAAATCAACATTATCCTGTAATGAAGAGAAAGTCTAGAGAGATAATATCGTCCCAACATGCATTCTTCTTTCTTTTCTCTGCTTCAGTTAAATCCCAAGGGAAGACCATATTTTTTTCCTTTATTCCCCCTCCCAAAAATTGGAAATGATAAGCAATCAAGGAGGTTTCAGGGCAATGGAATAGATTGAAATACAACAATAACAGGAGTAGACATTCTCTGTCCCTTCTCAAGAATTCAGAAGCTAAATTATAAAAATAAGGTATTTATTCAATAGTTATAAAGAGTTTGACTATTAGAATTTGAATAAAACTGTGACATAATTAGGCAGGGTTTTGTTTCTTGTTTTTTGTTTTGTTTTGCTTTGTTTTTTGCTTAGGGGACACATCTGAAATGAATTCCTTGCAAAATAAATAAGTTGATAAAAATTAATTGTTGAGAAACAAACTCTAATTTATGGTTATCTACTGGTATTCTGCCAGAAAGGATCGAAGGCTACTTTCTTGCTGCTATTTTGAATAATTGTGAGTCAGAAATGATTTGCAATAATTCTAGCAGGTTTTCTGATTCAGTCAACAAAACTTGTGAGTCAGAAATCCTTATTGATCTACCAACATCATCAAGAAATTATCAGGAAATCCATCTATGTTTGATCACTCTTAATCTATTATCTGAATTATAAAAATAGCATCATTTGAATTAGCTGGGTAAAAGTATCAAAAGGAGAACTGGATATGGGATTACCTTAAGTGAGGTCATTACAGCATGTCCTAGTTTAGAGATAATGGAACAGTATGTTTTTCTGTTTTTGTGAAAAATCTTGCCAGTTACTGTATTTCCTTCTTTTTCTTTTTTAGTTGCAGGATGGAATTGGAAGCATCATTTTAAAACAAATGATAAAGGAACTGTAGTTGATTATAACAAATCAACATCAAATCATGTGTTAAGAACCTGGCACATTATCACTAACTTGATTTTTAAAAAAAACTTAAATTGCAATCCTTCAATAGTAGTTAGACTTTTTTTTAGATAATGTGGTTTGTGCAAAACTGAACACCAAACATTTTGTTTGGATTGCAATGGCCAATGAGAGGAGAGAAGGGCAGGGTATTTCTTAAATGCAATGGTGCAGGCAGAGGTGGGCATGCCTCATTCTGCCCATGTGACTCCACTGCTCAGGTTTGGTCAGATCCAAAGGACATCTTCTGAACTATTTCCAATGTTTACAAGATCTCCTATATATTACATATTATTATGTAAACCAGATAACTGAATCAAATGACCAAATGATCCAGAACTGAATATAATAAATCTCAATTAAGCACTCTTCAATCTGCATGTAGGGTTTGGAAGTATCTAGGTGTTTAGCATGCTTCTTGAGCATTACATGGACCTCAGATATTTTTTTAACTTTACTGCATTGTGAAGCTGTCTTGAATTATCGGGTTTACCGAAGGATGAATTTGAAGTTCAAGCACTGAGATGTTAATGCTGCCTGGTAGGATTGAAAGTCGCTGCAGTTGAAATGTTCCTCATCCGTGAAAAAGGGAAAGTCATTATCACAAAATCCTTATAACTCTGACTCTCTGAGCTCTAATATATCAATCAGAAAATGTCTTCGTTTACTTGGGAACCTGAACACTTCTTCTAGAGAGAGGGAGAGAGAGAAAATGCTACCCTACCACTTCACACAAGCAGTCTGAGAATATAATTCCTTTGACTGAAAGGGTCAATTGGATTATTTAAAGTATGACACTGAAATCCAGGCTTAATCAGCGGTGGGATTCAAAAATTTTTATTACCGGTTCTGTGGGCATGGCTTGGTGGGCATGGTGTGGCTTGGCTGGTGTGGCATGGGAAGGATACTGTAAAATCTCCATTCCCTCTCCACTCCTGGGGGAAGGTTACTTCAAAATCCCATTCCCTCCCCACCCCACTAACCTGCTTTCCAGCTCCGTTCTCCCGTGCAGGGCAACAAAAGAAGACCCAACTAATCAGCTGGGACTGGGGAGGCAGAGAATAGATGGGGGCGGGGCCACTCAGAGGTGGTATTTGCCGGTTCTCTGAACTACTCAAAATTTCTGCTACTGGTTCTCCAGAACTAGTCTGAACCTGCTGAATACCACCACTGGGCTTAATGATACATAATTTGGCTCAACTGAAAGATTTGGAAGAAATCTTCCTTTTATTAAGCTGTCTTTGTTTTGTAATTGCATAGTTCTGTCCTGTTTTTGAATGCAGTTCAATGCAGTTGAACAATGCAATTTTGAATCTACTTCCATTACATCTATGTCTTTTCCTTCTCTCTTTCTATATACATGGGTGTCTTTAAAGGCACAAGAGATTTTCCCTTTGCTGATTTGTTTTTCACTTCAAATGATATTTTTCCTCTGCATGTTGGGCAATGTATGAGACTACAGCAATTATTTGGCACTTATTGCTATATTTACTTTTATACATGCTACCTTCTTACCTTTTAACTTCCTTAGTGTTGATTGTTTATTTGCCAGCATGGAAAGATTACAGTTGTTATGAGGTCACCTCGCAGTCAGCTCCCATTCCTAAATAGAGAAGATAGCACCTGAATCTAAATATACCTTCATATAGGTCAGACCTTTTTTATGTTAGGAGGGGACAGAGAAATCCTGGTAGGCTTTTAAAAGACTGATACAGAACTCAGGAAGAAATGGAAGATAAATTACTGGACTGAAGCAGAAATGAGTCCTAGTCCTCAGAATTAACAGTAGAATTTCCAAGAAAATAAGAAAGCCACTGAAGCAAACTGAAGCATAAGGATATTTTTGGGATAGTAATAAGAAACTATTCTGGGCAGATTGTTAATATAAAGATATTTAGGCAGGGGTTTTTTATATCAACTGTTGATATTTTACCTCTTCTAGACAAAAAGCTATGATATTGTTCTTGGGATCTGTTGGAGCCACTGTCCCAGTTTAAGAGTCGACAGCCCCAAGTGCCTCTAACACCACTGGGGCTACAATGACCTTTACTTTTTATTTTCCACATCCTCTCCAGACCCTAGTACTTCCAGTTTCTTATACCCTTTTCCTGAAGTTGCTGTCACTTGGCACCATTATATCTATCATCA